>WUAM01000107.1:37600299-37626013 GCA_024336885.1 Actenoides hombroni
ATTATAAATATATAATTTAACAGAGTAAATCAAATATTTATTTCTAAAAGGTTATCTCTCTACCGTATGCACTTGGCTGGGAATAAGGTAGAATCCTAATCATGTTCAGAATAGTTTTTCCAAACCTATTCTTTGTATTAAATAAGATGACAGTGAAAACAAAACAAAACAGAATAAATCCATTATCTCAGATTACTCTTTCAACACCTAATACCTAGGAAAAGGCCTTGATTTTGTATTGTCATTGCTTTCTGAAGACACTTGAAAAAGAGTTTCAAGGGTTTTTCATCATTGCCAAAAATATTTTTTTATAATTTCCAGATAAAGCCTTTGGGAATTAGAAAAAATAAAATACATTATGGTATGTTTTGCATTCATACAGCCAAATTCTCTATGTTCCAAAACAGAATGCCTGTGGCAAAATATCCTATTTAGTGCCTCATTTTTGAGTAATTAAAAGCTATGGCCAAGAATAACTATAGCAATACTTGTGATTACATACCTGAGAATTCAGACTTTCATCAGCAATATTGAAACGTATGTCACTTAAATGTTGGGCAAATTTAAACTCTGTTGAGGAGAATGCCAGCGGCGATTTAAGTACTGTTGGAAAAAACAATTTAAAATGTTTATGCAGCATTATTTTGACAATTTCCTCAAAGTTCCTTCATAAAATCATTGTTTATGCACAATGTTTCTGACCTTGTTTTAAAAGTGTATTCTCTTTGTTGTTCACATACTACATAATTACTGTAATTTGTTTGTCTTAGTATGACCCTTTAGTTATATTAAAATTATTTAAATTTTCTATCTACTAGACTTATAGCATCTCTCCTTCATATGAAGATGCTACAGAGAGCCACGTGGTCTTCTTATTGAGGATTTACATTTGTGACAGTAGACATCAGAAAAGACTTCAAGGATTGTATAAAAAACAGCATTTCTCTTAATTTCATATAGCTGGAACAAAGAAACTGTCACAAATGATGAAGTTTAAAGTGAGGATTTAAAAAGACAGAGGTATTTGTTCCCATAGCATCATTTTCCTTCTTGATTAAACACTGGAAATGAACCTAGCAAGCATACTGTATCCTTAAAATCTGCAAGTTTGTTTCATACTCAGTGAGAAAGTGTGTTGATCAATTCTCCCTCTTCTTTCTCTACAAATTCCAAAAAAATTCCTAATCATATATCTCACATTATGTAAATAACACTGCTATTCATATTTCTTTAAAGCACAGGCATACAGACACTATAAAACAATTACTGTTTAAAAGCCACAACTTAATCTGCTGGAAAGTTTCCACTAATATGCAACTATGTCACTCACAAAGTCCTCTCATAGTCGTGCTGTATTACCCTAGTACAGGCTAAAAGATTAGGATGTAAAGAAAATTATCTGCTCCACGAAAAATAAGTTGCGAGATTATTAAAAAAAAAAAAAAAAAAAAAAAAAAAAAAAGGTCAGTTCACATGAGATCTTTACATTTTTACACTGATAACATGCCCTCTTCCTTTGTGTCTAGCTGAGGTAGGGCTTGTGTCTTTTCAAGCTGAGTTTTGTGGTTTGGTTTCTGGTTGGTTGGTTTTTTTTTTTTTATCTTTCAATGCTTTCTTACATACCAATAAGCAATCTCCAAGGGAAAAGTCTTACAAGCATTTAAGAGACTTGCTTTCCTTCCCAGATGCTGAAACATTCTGCAAACTTTGTTTTTTAAAAAATTTCAAAAAAAAGATCCATGAAGAATTGGAAACATAATGACTACACTTAAGAGACTGGGTTGACTACTTTGAGATTATTTTGATTCTTTTCTCAGTGTGAACAATCCCGAGTACAAACATCGGATATAAGATATTGATTAAAGTGCCAACTGCACTGTCCTGTACAGTCTGAATCCCAGTCAGCCACAACAACTGTCACAGGGGGAAAAAAAAAATAATTATGAAAACAAATGTGCCATAAAGCACACAAGAGTGACAATTAGTCATGTTTGTCAAATAAAAACTTAGAACTTGCAAGATGCATGTTACTCACTTTTGATTTTTCAAGTGATAACCTAAAATGATGAATCAATAACAGACATATTTTTTAAGTTGTCAGGATGTAATAAAATGATGAGCTTCTTTTTTAAGAATAAAAATAATTTGTCTAGTTGCCTGTACATGAAACGCTAAGTGGACAAAAACTTTACTTAGACTTCTCTCACTCCTTCCAGCCCTTCAGAATTTCCAGTAAGAATGCAATTCCAATACTCATATTTAAATAGAAGCCGCACTTATTTCTTCAACTATTTCTTACAATTCAAAGTATTATATATTCAATTTAATACTATGATTACTTGTTGTTGGCCTATACTGGTACTTTGGAAATATTCTTTGTGGCACAAGTACAAATTTGTGATAAAATGTAGACAAGATTGTAATTTATTAGAAAGACTTGTTGATTTCATCATTATTCCTTATTCCAGTATTCATTATAAGGGAAATTGAAATAAACACTTTATTTTTTCTTCAGGCTACATAAATCATTTCTGCACTAGAAATCTGTCACTTTGATTCATTATTTTTTACTTAGAGACACACTTTCTAATAATCTTATGTACATACATACATTTATCTTTATTCTATGTGTTCTTAAGTTAAATATATTCAGAAATGTTTAACATGAATTTACTTCCATCACAGAATCTAAAGAATGTGTCTCACTTTCCTTTGATATCTTAAAAGATCTCAAAAGTAAGACTTAAGATAAAGCCCTACAGAGAAAAAAAAAAAATAGATAAAACAAACATTCAAGTTGCTTTTACCCTTCATCATGCATTTAATTGGCCATGTCCCCTTCAGTGCTCCCAAGACATTTAAACATTACACTAACATAATTCTAGGAAAACACTATGCACCTAAGTCTCATCTCAAATAAATAGTGATTACATATTAAAAACTGAGATGAGGAAAAGTAGTGGATTCAAGTATTCAGAATGTGTATGTCTACATGTCTATAAGGATCAGACTGGAGACTAAAGAGAACCACACATTATTTTTAAGAAAAGCATAAAAGAATCATGTAAGATATCAGTTTCTTGCTACAGGCAAACTGCCTTCAACTTCAGCCATTAAGAAACTCTTAACAGGCCAGAAGAGTACTGTTCTGCACATAAAAGCAAAAAGAAGCAAAAGGCCTAAATTACCAACATAGCTAGAGCTCCTAGTTTTGACAGGGTGAGACTAAAAAATACAGTATGAATGATATATTACTTTTCTACACTTTAGAGATGAACTGCTGTAAGCACTGAGATCTGTATGATAAGGTCTAGAAATACTAATGAATGAGTAGAAACAAAAATGAGCTTTAGTAAACTATTTTTTATCTAGGTGATCCTGCTCTGGCAGGGGGGTTGGACTAGAGGATCTTCCCAGGTCACATCCAACCCCTAACATTTTGTGATTCTGTGATTTTTTTCATAAGGCAAATGGCTATTAAAAAGAAAAAAAAAGCTTTTTTTCTCAGCATGCCATAATTATGTATAGAAAGTTCAGCTTTACACATTTAAAAATACAAAACAAAATTTGAAAATTTTACAATTATACAATTATCAATCAAATTCAGTTAGTAGCAGTTCTCTGCAACCATAATACAAGCAAAAATATCACTACAAGTGTAAGTCTCCATTAGCTGCTTCAGTCCCTTGTATACATACCGACTGCTTTAACTCTACAGAACGGCACAGCCACAATCTCCGCCTGTAGCCGAGGAGCAACAACGTGCTTTCCAGATCCAACAGAAGCTGCAGATACAAGGCTTGACTGAGTCAATGAGAAGTCAGCCTGAGGAACATTAACTGGAAGAGTGAAGTCATATGCTGCCACCTAAAGGACAAAAATATCATTGTGGTAATTGAAGAAATTGGATGTGCTTCTTGACCAATCTGAACGGTATTATTATTTCAGAAGAATTATTGAAATTAATTTAGGCAATGATGATGATAGTGATAGGATGGCAGTTTATTAGCACCCAGTTTCAGCCCTATAAGTAATCACTGGCTAGGCATTTTCTCCCCCACTACAGAAAAAACTGTATGCTGAAAGTATCAGATGTACAGCAGAGCTACAGACAAGGCTTCTGGTAAATTACTGTGTTGTGCTCTTGTCTTTCCAAAGACCACACTAGAGCAGTATGTTCTCCAGACAAAAAGGCATGGATAACCATAGCAAAGGTAATGGAAGTGAAAACAGAACTTCAACACCGAAAATCCTGGTAGAGTCCTTCAAATTCTGTTTTCACTTTGAAGGCCACCAAAATCTCCAGAAAGGACTCTAGCCTATAAAATCTGCCTAGTGCTTAAAATTAGCAGTAAAGCTGGCTATATAAAGAAGTTATGAATCATTTAAAAGCTTTCAAAAACTGCAGAAAATAGTGCATCATGCTTCACTTTCACATCCGTGGCAGAAAGTGGAATAGGTAACCAACAGGAAAAAAAAAAAGTTTTCCTAAACAAGTACAGGAGTCACATACCCATTAGAAAAACAGCACAGAGCTTAGACCACAAGAAGCAAGTATGCAGCACTTAACAGTGGAGTTTCAGCGGGGTTTAGAACACGCAATTACGAACTCCTGGTGAGCAAGATGTGCACTGAGCCTTGCAGAACATTTTGTGTATTTGTGCTTAGCAAGTGGAAAGCACGGGGTGAGGGGAAGTTTTTCTAGCGAGATCACCAGAGTCCCTTGAGTTATACTGATACTTCACATCTAATAATGATTAGATTTTATAACAGAATTGCCATCTAGGATTTTAAGTAACTAATGCTTGAAGTGTGTTGTAAACAAAGACTAAGGAAAAATCTCCTGATTTATTTACATAATCTTCTACTTTTAGCGTCTCAAGTCACGCACATAAAACCCTTCAAGTTACATCTTCAAAATATGCTCTTGTGGCATAAAACCACATAATTAAAAATTAGACTTAAAAGGATCTTTCCTTCACAGTGTGAGAAGTTCCTTTCACTTCAAAGTATGTATGAAATACACGATTTCACATCACTAACAGTGGCTCCTTATGGGTTTAGAGAATCTTAGACTATCTTTTCTTATAGTAGAAAGTAACAAGCATTGTATTTCAAGGCTGTAAAATCCATTAAAAAAAAACTCTTAAAAATTTTCAAAAACATAAGTTTGATTGAATAGAGCAGAATACATGATTATTTAGTAATCCTGATAGCTGTTAAGATATACATGTAAAAGAGAACTGTCAAGTGAACCAATATGCGGTGGGGAGGGGAGAAAATGTACATGACCCTCTAGATCAAGCATCTCGTACAATGATCACAATGAAGATACAATCTGAAGATACTGTCACACTCCTTAAGCTGTACAAGAAGTTTGCTATATTGGGTAGAGTGTACACAGCCTACGTCTTCAGAAGTGCAATATGCAAAATGTATAAATAACTGATTTATCTCACAAGCATTATGGGTCACTGTAAGGGGAACAGAGAGAAGATAACGGCACATCTCAGTGAACATTTCAGGTTCTGAGATTGCTCGCAGCATTGGCAGTTCCCCATAGCCAGCAGGCTCTTCCCTACACATGCAATGCTTGAAACACCATTGCCGAGAACTGCAGCAAAAAAGTGAGCTAGAAAATCCTTTCCATCCCTAGCACGTATACATAAACAACATATTGACACTAAATTTTTTATGTTGGGTAACATTGAAATGCTTAGTCTATAATAGATATTATTGCATCATTGGCTACACAAAAGAGTACAGTCTAGCACTGCAATTGTTCTTCATCAATGCTGTTATATTTAGTATGTTTAGGTCAGACAACAGAAAGTGGAATCCCTTTATCCCTCTCCCAAAGCAACTAGTCAAAATCTGTTGTTCATCCTCACTATCAGGAAAATGTGTTTTAGTTTTACTATACAATAAGGGATTTATCTGCTAAGAACCAGCAAACAAAAACAAATATGTGCAAGACACTCAATTCACTACATGTAGGACATGATGTTCACTGAAAACCTACATTTGCTTTGAAGTATAATGGTGCAAATTGAGAAACAACATAACTCATAGAAATCTATTTAGATAGCTGAAAACAAATCATAGACCTTTTGTTTCATTCATATGTATCTTTGCCTCATTAACAGCACATTAACCTGTACGATGAATGAAAAATTATTTTAAAATTCTATATACCTAGAAATCATAATTCATACACATATGCACACATACACACATTGCTGAAGCAAAATTAAAAAATTCTCTTTTTTTTTTTAAGACTTCACTTTGCAAGTCGAATCATTATTCTTCTTTTTATACGTATTGTAAGGGAAAAAATTGTTATTTATTTTTAACCTCTTAAACTATGCAATTCTCTCTTGTAAGATTACATACTTGAAGAAATTAATGACAATAATAAAAAGAAAACAAACAAACAAACAAACAAAAACCACCAAAAAACCAAACCCAAAACACCTTATATTATTACTGGGCTTGCAGCTGCTTTTTAAATAATCTATGAATACTTCACAGTTAATTATCTATAGAAATATTTTTCTGAGGCTGCATTTAAATTCACAAACCAGAGAGGTGCAGGAAGCAAGCAGCCTAGTGAGATTTCTTTCACAAACACTCAAGGTTGTTTATATGATTATGAAAAATATTTTTCTTGTCCTGATTTACACTAATTATGCACATTAATTGGAAAGGAGGCATCATTTACAATGTGGTAGTCTTAGCGATTAAAATACTTCAAATAAAGCTTTAAAAAGACTAGTCATGTGGGACAGAGGCACTTTCTGTTACATGTTCACATAGAACACCTCCAAAGGATGCCAGAAAAGGACATGATTATGTAGGCTACCACCAGACGTAGCAACGATATTCCTGCAAACTTTTATTTGAAGGGCATTTTAAAACACATTCCATTTTTTTGCTAAGTAAACAAAAGTTGCTAATTTTAAGAAATCTGTCTGATCAAGAAAGCTTTGCTACTAAAACCCATTAAATAGGTTTGATACAGAGTGCATGGAAGCTCTAAGCCCAACAGTAGAGAGTGAACATAGCAGAATGGCTTCCTCTCTCAGGCCTAAATACTCAGTATATTGAGAGAAACAAATGGGGGAAGAACTACCCCTTCAACCATGACAATTAAAAAGGTGGTTTACATTAAAAAATAAACAAACTAAAGCACAGTTGTCAGATTGAGGGAGGAATCTAAGAGTAGGGAAAAAAAATTAAGATATTTTCAAAAAAGCATTTTTAAAGCAGTTACTTTATTTCTATCTTTACTAAGTACTCCAATGCAATTATATATTTTATGCTTTATTAAATATATTTTGCTAATTATTACTGTAATACAGCACATATTCTCAAGGTTGAATGAAAATTTGCATGTCAAAACCAGGAATCATATCATTTATTTAGCACAAAGAATATGTGACATCTCCTTAAAATTACAGTACAAGTAAAATAGTAAGTATTTTATGACTTAAAATTAAGTTAAAACATCTTTAAAGGATAATATTCCTGTATTTATCATACAATAACATGAGGACTGTTCAAATTACTTCAAGTATTAATAGTCATTGAATTTTTGTGCAAAGACCTATTCTAGATTATTTATAGCACTAAAAATATATGGATTCAGCACTGATAGAAGAAGAGAAAATGTAATGTACATTGGAAAAAATCAGGTTGATTCAAATTTAAACCTAACTGCGAAACCAAGGGTTTATGTCCTGCAACTATATACAATATACTTTCTCAACTTGCCCCCATATTTAACATGAGCTTTTCCTTAAAACATACTTAAACCTTTCATGCAGCTTTACATCACAGATAAGCAGCTTTCCACAATGAATAATGTAACTGGCGTTCAAAGCCATCATTCAAAACACTGAAATGAAAGTAAATCTTTCCCTTGCATGCAGCCAGAGATGATGCACCAACAATACCCACAGCTGCAGATTTTCCATAGTATTAATTTCTTACACCATGAATTCTGTGCTTTCAATAAAAATAAAAATAAAAATTACATCTTAAAAATTGCCAAAAAGACCCCCACAAAACCTCACCTGCCACTTCTCTAGGAAAAGATTAATCAATAAGCTCTGACAGGTGTGACTTGTTCTATTTTTTCAATCAAAGGCTTTCATATGCTTCATCATTACACAGCTGAGTATTCTGTCTCTTCTTCCAAGATGCTGAAATATGTTATTTAGCAGCAGAGGGAAAAAAAAAAAAAAGCTTTGCCTGCTTTTCTTACCACACCATACACCACAGCTACTAGCTGGAGACACACCGTAACAGTGGAAAAACTAATATGACCAAGTATTTAAACTGGACATGTGCTGCCTGTTCCTGTGGCACAAAGCCAAAGGCATGAGGTGCTTCTCACTGTTACCTGCACAGGTACCTTGCAGAAGGAGAGCCATGGTCAGAAAAGCCATGCTTCTGTGCTTCTTGGGCAGTACAATTTAATACTCAGTCAAAAATAATCACTGCTAGAAATTAATCAATAAATAGTATTAGTAGTAATATTTTTTAATTCTATCTCTGGAAAGAGAAGAGGGAGCTACAACAGATATTTGGCAAGATAGTCAGGGGTTGGTTTTATTTTTTGTTTAGTTTGATTGTTTGGTTTTTTTAATTAACAGAAAAAAAAAGTCTATTCAGCTTTGAAATGCCTAGCCTATCAGACATCCAGCTGGCTAAATGTCCTTATACTGCAGTGAAAAAAACCTAAAAC
The DNA here is from genome assembly GCA_024336885.1 of Actenoides hombroni. NCBI lineage: Eukaryota > Metazoa > Chordata > Aves > Coraciiformes > Alcedinidae > Actenoides > Actenoides hombroni. The sequence continues at coordinate 37,609,049 of WUAM01000107.1, forward strand.
CTAACTGAAGTGTCTCACAGATAAAGCTATATCAAAACAGAAAAGAAAGCAGCATACAGCCTGTGTAGAAATATGACATTAAGAAGTACTTGCCAGTTTACCTATGCATATATACTTTTGTATACTGCTTTCACTTACAGCTCCAACTTTCACAGCCAACAAACACCAAGGTTAAATTCTCCTTAGTGATGCAGAGAACCTTGTCACCTCTAACACCTTCTGAGACACTGGAATAGCAGGAAGGCACAGCCAGACCATGTCTGAGAGAAGCATCCTAGCATTATCTATAATGCATCAACTTCATTTTACCACTTAGAATATTGTGAGAAGTATCTTGAATTTTTTAGATAGTATTTTATAAAATTAACAGCATATTTAATCCTAAGAGCATCTTTTGATGTCACGTCTTTGCACATACTGTTTTATTGAGAATTGTAACAGCTATTCAGAGTTCCTATGTATATATTTTCTTTGTTGATTTCAAGCTTTTTAGGCAGAAGGAAAGCTATTGCCAAGATTATTTTTAGCAGAATTCAAGATTTCTTTCAAGACTAAATTACTTGAAACCTTACATTAATAATTCAAGTGGTTTTAATAAAATTTTAAAGCATATTAAAATAATGTCATGTTTTAGTGATTTTTTTAATCAGTGTTTCTGAATTATTTTAATTTTTCCTTAGTTCCAGTGTCTATTTTCTTAGCAATAACATCAATATAGTGGGTTTTTGTTGGTTTATAGGGTAGTGTTGTCAGTAATGACTACAACAGCATGAAGTTTTAGTACAACCAGAAGGCAGACAGAAAAGAATGTGACTCAATGGGTTTGTAGCAGCTGTGAGGTAAGCTGGGTAAGAGCAGTTGTCCAGAAAATGGTGATGAGATCAGAGAAACAGCTGTTCAAGTGCCAAGGCAGGAAGTAGCACTTGCAACCATGAAACCTGAATAGGGGAAGCTCTATATACAGAGAAGATTAGAGTTTTTGCAGGACTTAAAAGGCAGGAAAGAGAAGGAAGACATCTGGTGAGAAAAGAGGTAACTGTAGATGAAGGAGAATGATAAAGAACTCTGATCCAACACGGAATGTTTTAAGAATCAATCAGTAAATCCTGAGAGTTTCTAATCACAATAAGAGATGCTGGTACCTGGACCACTTCCTCAACAGAACTATGCTTTGTATTAGTATTCTGCTTTGCAAGAGTTAAATTAAAGAATAGTTACAGCATCCTGGGGGGTACATATACCTCCAGATGCTTCCTTTAGTCATGCCAAACTAGGTAACACATGTAATTTTCAAAGTTACCTTCGTTTAACATCAGTCTAGTATTGCCAATGCTGCACTAATTCTCAGTGATGTTAACTTCTGAGCACCAGTGGTTTGTAAGCTGTAAGTGTATTTGGGCATGTCTTGCCTAGCAACAAGTAAACTGTCCCCCAACAAGCAGGCAGGAATACGCTTGGAGCAGTACAGTACAGTACAGTGAGCTTACTCAGCACCAAGGGCAAAGGGAGACAGACAGACTGAGCATGTGGAGAGAAAGGGAACTGAAACAAAGACATTTGGCTAAAGCAGCACTTACTAGTCAGTTATGAGCTATAAGATGCCCCAGGAAATTTTCCTTTTTGAATTTTTTTTTTTCCCTTACTTCTGAAGGAAGTTGTTCTGTTTGCCAAAAATTAAGCTCAAGGGTGGAAAGACATTTAGACCCAGAGTTTGCAAAATTAAAAAAGGATGACATCTGAAAACCCTATACTCTGGAATCAACAGACGCAATATATTGCACAGATTTTTATTTATTTATAAATAAAATATTTATAAGTAAATATTTTAAGAAAAGCAGTCATAAAACAGATCCAGCCAAATGTAAAAAATTTATTTTTCATGAATTTATATCATAATTAAAGTAGACTGATAACTGGCATACCCTTGTCTTCAGTTAAATTACCCTATGACCAGTATTAAATGACAGATGAAGAGGTTAATCTATAACAAACAGTAATACTGAACAGTAGTTCAGATGGCGAGAGTAATTAAACATAAAAAACCACCTACTATTGTAGCAGTCTTCAGAAAAATTAATTTAGTCACTTGAATTTACAACAGTGTCAGTAGCAACTTTTCTACTCTTAATCCATCCTGCAACTTATTCATAGCACATACACTTGCATCATCCATAGAACAATATTGCTAGACCCTAATTTATTATTGATAAACCCTGTTTATCATCTTTAAATCAGTACATTTGTGACATTCTGTTTTTATAGAATTCCTAACTGAATATGCCTGTATAGATGCTGAAGAAAAAAAAAAAAATTTACAAAAATTAAATCTTCGCTTAACTCAGCTAACCCTAGCTTAACCAAATATTAGTTGTACCATCATTACCTTGTTCCCATCTAATCCACAAACAGACCTAACTCCTCAAAAGTAAGTATATTCAGATTTAAAACAAACAAACAAAACAAAACCAAAACAACAAAAAAAACCCAAACAACAAAACAGGAAAGAATAGAGGAAGATTTGGAAAGTTCCTATAGAAAGGCGTTAGAATTTTAGCACGCACTTACTTTCTCTGTTTAGTGTTATTTCTATGGCTTATTAGAAACTAATTGGCAGTTACAAAGCAGCATTTTGTTTCTCATTTCTACTGACAATCTTTCAATTAGAATAAAAAATCTAAAATGTTCTCAAATACTTATGATTTTAAGCTGAAAGATGTTCTTTAAGAGAATGCTGTCACAACAAGTTGCTTTTGTAAATGAAATTCACATCTCAGAGGACTTCACTGTTAAAATAAAAATCAAAACTAATTAAGTTTTAAAGCATAGCTGTAAGAACAGTAGTAATATATACTTACACATTAAAAGTTCAATCCATCCTTTCTCTATTTTTGTTTTACATGGCTCTACACTATTTTATGTACTTCTTTTTATTTTCAAGGGAAGATATCCTTTCCACATTCTAATTGCATCATTTTAAGCCAAAAGTCTACATTCCTTCGTATTAGTTATTGTATAACTGCTTTGAATTTTACACTTAGCAAGAGACAGCCACTAAGAAGTATTGCTGTAATTACTAAAAGCCTGAACACTGGCCTTAGCAGGGTCAGAATTTCATATCTGAAGCAAATACACACTGTTAGAATGTGATTTTTCAATGGATTAATGTGATTGTCTGACTGGACAGAGAGACTGAAGGATTTCTGGTGATGCTTGTCCAAGCCCTTCTTAATAGTCTTCAATAATGGACATAACTTCTCAGGTAATTTATTCCAATATTTATTCCATTTTTGCTACAATGGGTTTTTACATATAATTTAATCCACCTGGCATAATTTAAATCCACTACTCGTTACTTCTCTACTGCATTGAATAAGCATATATAAAGTATATTCCACAGAGTATTGGAAGTTAGTTCCATTTTTCTTAACACAGTTTGTGCATTCTGGATTTGTGATCAGTTCCATTACTTTCTTACGGACTTTCTTTCCAAGGGCAATTTTCCAATTCTTTCTTTAAGTGTGTCATCCCAAGGGGGAAAAGTGTTCCAGCTGAAGTGTTATCAGCACTGATTAGAATAATTATTTTACTTGCTTTACTAACATTATTCCTATTTATATAAATCAGTATAGTCTCTGTCTCTACTCTTAATTCTTCTCTAGCTTGTCATCTACGATACCACCTACACATAGATTACTCCAACAGCATTTTCCAATCTTTCATTTCTATTATTGACCCTCCCTACTTAAATGAAAATGTCAGCGTTTTTCCTTACTGAGTTTCTCTCCAGTTTAACAGTAGGTCACTGGTGATGTTCTATATGTACTATTTTGTAAACAATTACATACTTCCCTAAGACTCTATCTAGTCTAAATCTGACTACCTCGCTTATGAGAATGTTCCATCAGACAATGTCAAGATACTTAAAGATACGACATCTACTGCTTCTCCCCTAGCTCCAAACTAAATTAATTTGATTTAAAATAGCTCATTTTTTATCAACCTATTGACTCATGTTCTGTCAGGAAAAATCATCTGAGAGTAGTGATTGTGCTATAAATTCACACAATCAGTTATTTCATAATACCTTCCATGTGTACACAGAATGTAAACTGACAATAATAAGAGGAATAAAATCACAGTGTTACCAGATGCAGCCTGTAATGTGCAAATATTATTTGAATGATACTCAGAACAAAGGAATTCCTTTTAATTCAAAAACTGAAGTGCTGGGGGCTGGGGGAAATGAGTGAGGAAAGAATATTTCTGACTCATACAAGATGCATTGTCTCTGATGTCAATTTATTATTTTAAGGCAAAAATGCAGATAATACAACAGGTCTATTTGCTGTAGAAGTGGTCCCCAGCTGCTTGTTCTGAAGCTCATTCATATCAAAGACTACGTTTTCTTTCAGTTCATTGTTCTCCAAATGTGTGGAAATCCCAAACTCTCAATTTCTAAAGCATTATTCAATAGGTTTATATTTAAAATTTACTACAGCACTCTCTATTGACACCTACTGCCACTAAAATGCTATTTTCCTGACTTAAAACTAACTCATCAAGTCTCATAAATTTATTTCCCTCAAATACCTAAATCAGAAAGTAACTTTGCCAATCTTCATGACACATAAAACTCCTCTATCTTTGCAGTCTGTCAGTCATCTGAGAGCTAAAGCATGAACAGCAGCAAAAAGAAATATACTGTCAGTTTGTTAAATGATTTAATGAACTTGTGGTAAGACATTTCAATATAAGTTTATACCTTTTCCAATTTTAAGCCATTGAGAAAGTGGATATTCTTCATTTACAAACACTCAAAGAAAGTAGCAAAAGTTGCATAAAGGTTATTTCAGAATTTGTTTTCTTAAGAATTAGATTATTATTATAAAACTATGACACACAATAAAATGTGCATCTCAAATGTCTATCATCTTTCACCACAGAAATATCAGCATGTTTTTTAATTTAGCATAATCACCACCACCCCATAAACTTACCTCTTTTGGCATGAAGGACAAGCAGCATTGCAAAGCTGACTTTCCTTTTAAGTTAACCAAATACAAATTAGGCTTTGAAGAAGCGCAGTCAACCACTGTAAAAAAAAAATTCAGAATCAAGTTACAAATATTATTACAGTAAATATCAACTTTATAATAGTTGCAGTACTTCAAAGTGATTCCCAATATAAGGTGTCTACATATTTGTATGGTAAACATTTCTCACAAAGTTACAAAATAATTTAGTATTTCTCATAAGGATTCTGAAAGTAGTTTTGAGAAGTATTAATCACCAGCAACTTTCATGAAAGCTATTGATTCAGGAGAACACAATACTTGAGAAAAAAAGCCCACTGTCACCCACCTTTGAATAAAAGTGTTGGGCATAATTAAGTTAAGTAATACCACAGGAAAAAAAATAGCTGGCTGAAACTGTTTTTCAGAATGACTTTTAGGCAATATCTACGCAACAAAAGTTTACCAGTAAGGCTTGCTTCATTTTTTAGCCTTTCACATCCAATCTTAAGGCACTGGCAGAAGTATGCATTTCTAACAAAAAAGGTAACAACCCTCTGAGATGAATATTCATCCAGTATTCACCATTTAAACAGTACTAGACCTGACTGGATGTCACATTACTTGTTTCAAGCACAAACTCTGATCTAGAAGTCATGTGCAATGAATTGATTCCCATGCTGGCTAGTTGCCTGTTGTAGACAGTTTACAGTTCTCTTCCAAGTTAAGATAACTGACCAGGAACCCTCATCTTCCCTTTGAAGTTCACAACATTGTTTAAAAAAACACAACTCTTTTCTTTTTGGATCATTTTTTATCACTCACATATAGTTCTACACAAAGATACAACTAAATATTATAATACTGTCTTGCAAAAGAAAGAGCCTTGATTTCCTGAGGTTGCAGGGACAAGAGGCCATATAAGTATAGCTGCAAAATACTCTCATGAATAAAGATGATGGAACAACAAAGGAGATGACAAGACTAAAGTAGAAAAGGGAGGTGCAGCAATGAGTGAAGGATAAGAATCTGCACTAGTTCTATCAAGAAACAAGGAATAGCAATCTAATTCCACATATTGGCCCAATGTCATTCTGAGATGGGCATTCTGCAGAACAGAGGTCCCGTGATGAATACGCAGACTCCCTGCACTGTTAGGAAGAAAAAAAAAAAGTCTAGACCCTTATAATGATTAGGAATTAACTGAAGGTTAAACACTATAAAAACAGTGGGCAAAAGCCTATGAACAGGAAATTAGTATGGTTGTTTGGCTTTTTTAGTTGGGGTTTGTCTTTTTTTTTTATTATTTTAACTGGGGAGAGGGTATTCAAACTTTTTGTTGTTGTTTTTTACATACCTTGGCAACTAAGGGGGAAAAAAAAAAAAGGGAAAAAAAATGTGCAGGCAACCTGACATTTTCCAAATGCTTATTTTTGGCACATGTCCTTTTATAGGAAAACTGAAATGTCTCCTCTTAATTCATATTAAGCAGCACTTTTCAATTAATTGCTTTGGATTTTCTTATATCAGAAAATTTATATACCAGAAATAGTCTGTCATACTTTCTCTTAGTATTATCAATTTTTTATTTAATGAAAATTCTGATATAGCAAAAGCAAATACCTGAATGGTCATTAACATTCAATTTAAAATCCTTATACTTAGAAAAATCAAACTCCACTCTTGTACATGCTTGTCCTTTGTTCTGAAGCAAAAAGGGAATTGATTTTGTAGAACCAACATAAACGCCACCGAAGTCCAATAGTTCCTGTAAGTTTAAAGGAAGAAAAAAAAAAAAAAAAGGGGGGGTCAAAGCACAGCAAAGTCAAATCTATAATTGAACACAACGTGAAAAATATAATCTTTCAAAGATTCATAATTTATAACACAATAACAGTCTTAGTTTATCAGTTGTCTTGCATAAACCTTATCTTTAAAAACCTTTCCAGGACATAAAACGTAACAGTTGAGAATTCAATACATAAGTCCAGTTACACAATCAGGAAAATTTTCACCATTTGGTAAATAGATCAAAGGATTCCTTTTCCCTTTATTGCATTTTTTCTCTAACTGCCTTAAAGAAATCCTCTCCATTTTAACAAACTTCTTCTAGATTGTCAAATTCAAAAGCTAAAGGTGTCAGCTACCATATGGTGCAACTTTTATATGTATATTTAATTTTTAATTTCTCTTCCTAAGTTCTTCTCTTTGATAATTTTCTCAAGAAGTTAGTATAGGAAAAAATGAAAAATACAAAGGAGGAATGAGCTACTTTGACATCTAGATAAAGCAATACGCTATCAATCTTATTAATTCCTACAATTTCTTCATACTTACCACATCAATGTTTATTTCTGGGATCTCTACAAATCCACAAATTCTGAGCAGTAGTAGTCCTGAATTTCTCACTGCTACCTAAGTGAATGGATGACAGTGTGATTGTTGACAGGGTCATTTTAACATAACTATCTCACCAAGTCTGTCATAATTACATGAAAAAAAAGGTTTTTAAACAAAAATAAATAAAAATAAAACATACCCCCCTGATGTGTAGAGAGACATTCAGTAAAATTTGTAATGAAAATATGAAAATAAATCTACCCTTATAATATAAGCATTTTTATTATGGAAATATAAAGAGGTAAAGAAAATGCCTTCATTTTCTAGAATGTATGAAAACAGATTACAGTGACATGTGGCTTCAAAGAACCACTAATCATGCCTCTGTGGCATAACATATCTGGGATAGTCATAGCAGTCAATTAAAAAAACAAAACAAAATGCAACAAAACAGAAAAAAATCCAGAGTTTTAGGAAACAACACTCTTCTGCAGACAAAAGTAATGTTGCAGGAGGCTGTTTCAATAGAATGAACAATTTTATCCAACAAGAGAAACCTGAGTGGATGGGTTAGATCTATTTAGCAGCTGTGAGGATTGGAGAGTATGCTACAACACAAATTGTTTGACAGAGGTGCTGGAACAAAGTAGCTACTCTTGTTCTGAGCAATGCTAAATCTGTTTTAGAAGTGGGAAAAAAGAAATGGATACTAGGTTTAGTGAGCATAATGTAGGCAGCCACAGAAGATGGAGAATGCAGGATTAGAGTCAGAAAAGGTAGCAAAGACAAGCCCCATGATAGCAGCCTTTTTCCCCATTCTCATTTATCTGACCAAGGACAAGGTCGGGAAACAGGCATGCAGAACACAAAATAGGAGTAGACATTTTTTGTGTTCCTATTATCAAATCAAATCTACAAGCAAATCCATCTCTGAGATGACAGCAAAAGTCAAGAAATTAAAGACGTATTCCTGTCCTGCTCTTCCATACATAATAACTGCAGATATAGCTACGTGATCTTCTGAAGAAAACCACACATTACTTTCAACAGCTTGCCAACAGCATGATATGAATGGGCTCAAACTGAGAGGCTGTTTCAATACTTCAGAGCAGGACTGAGATAAGGTAACAGAATTGGTTATAGCAGCCATCAACTGCTGTAAGAAAATCTTTTTTCATTTTTTGTTAGTTTTTTCTTAAAAGGCATTAGAACACTGGAGATAAAAAACAAAAGATGTTCAAATACACACATCAACACAGATAAACACATAATGTAATACTCAAAAGACAAAGTTCTTCCAGTTTTGAATACCTCCACTCTTGTATCAAAACTCATTTTTGCATTTGGAATAAAACAGATTTTGAGATCAGCGTGGCCTCCCACAGGTACCACCCCTTCAGAAGGGGTGATCATCATTCCAGGCAGTGGGTTTGGTTCAAGAACCTTCAAATACAAACATGAAAAATTAATAATACAGGAAAAGGCAGGAGGGGCAATGTTTGGGTTTTTAAATAGTATTATATCTACCATGAAGATTTTATCTTCTTACAAGGAGAATATATAATGCTAACTTGCAGTTAGAAGCTTGGGGCAAAAATACAGGTAAACAAAATAAAGTAGTAGATTCCTAAACACAGTGACTGTCAGTTTCTTCTGTTGTAGACACAATTATTCAACAATTTTTGCACACCACAAAGAAATTTCATATTCCGGTTTTCAAGGTTTTTTTTCATGAAGTTATTAAAATTAAGATAGCAAGTCTCCAGAATATTCTACAAAGCATTTTTTCAGTGACACATTCATCATTTCTTTTTTGACATTGACAGTAAGAAGACAGGACATGGGATCCTAATACTATAAAGTTCAGTAATACTAGGGTAAATAGTTTATGCACAAATAGCAAGGGCATAGTATAATTTATTCTCTTCTAATGCACTCTGTAGTTATAATACTTGTTATTACAATGCTTAGTTGGTAAACAGAGAAATATGGTACAAATTAAAAAAAAAAAATAACCCAGTTACTTAGTACCATAATAATGCAGCAACAAAAATTCTGAGGATTTTAATGAAATCTATTTTGCCTCACTAAGTAAACTAAATAAAATAATCTGTAATTAGGAGAACTAATGAGGTTAAGTTCCCTACTAACTCGTATATCATGCCATTACCCACCCTGGCATCCATCTCATCTCTTATCCAATTCATTCAGCCTTATCTTCCTCTCAGATATTAGTCTCAGTAATCACATTTGCTATGACTGCTCTCAGTCTATGCATGAACTGACTGCGCAGCCAGTGTGAAGAGGATGACTAGTCAGTTTGCTCTGTCTCTCAAAATACAAAAACATCCAATCTGTAACTGCTTTTTCATAGGGTACACCAGGATAAGGTTCTACCCTCACCACTGGTTCTCATGAAACTTCCAGAATTTTTTAGGCTATTATCACTTTGCTTGTCTGTTGGTCTGTCTGTCTGTCTGTCTATCTATCTATCCATCCAAATTTGGCAGAGGACAGAATTACTATTCACAAAAATCTTGTTTTTTCAGAAAACCAGACAAAACCTTACATAGGTGTGTATCTAATTACTGAGAACACAAAACTGTAACATGATCTGATAAAATCATCTCCCTTCTTCCTCCTCTCTGCCCCCCCCAAGAAATTAAATATGCTAGAAGTAATTTTAGCTTACTTGGAAGTATGCATGATTGTATCCTATGTTTTGAAGAATGGCTGTCTTACAAGTAGATAAACTCAATGGACTATGACTGAAGGGTATCCTTGGCTCTATAAATTGAACTTTAGTAGCACCAAGCTATAAAAAAAAAAAAAGAGAAAAAAAGCACACTCAATAACATATTACTAAGTACAAATAAATAATTCAGCCTAATTTTCTTTTCATTACATAATGAACTAATATACTCCTGGAAATGCACAAATTAGAAGTATTCAAATAGACAGTTTAAATATAATATTTACTCAACGTATTGAACCTACCTAGATTCTAAGTGAACACACACAACTCCAGAGATCTGTCTGGACTAATTTCAAGACAAATAAAAATATTTTAATTAAATTTAATTTAACAGCACAAGCTCCATGATTTATTTTAATCCTAAATGTGTGATCAGGACAAAATGCTTCTGAGATTTTAATAGCAGTAGAAATGTCAACATTCTAATTTACACACATCCTTGCTTACATATGGAAATTTCCAAGGCTTCAAAAGAAGAGGCAGAAAAGATAAAAGCTACTGGGAAAAAAAAAAAAAAGGAGAGATATAAGGCATATCAAAAGAAGGGGAAAAGTTTTCTTGGTTCCCAATCCTTAATATATATCGAAAGAAATATCATACCCCCTCTCAACATTCATTTGGCTAATTTAAGTGAGCCAAGAAGAACCATTGCCACTTAATATATAAGCAACACTAAGTTGTAGTGCCAAAGGAATTATATCATCAAGGCAAGAAAAAGGCAAATTGCCTCTGTCTTGCCTTCTCCATCATTTCTTTGGAGTAATATTATTTTGTTACACACGACAAATAGAAGCCATATGAAATTAAAATAATTTTTGAATATGTTATAATAGAAATATATTTAAGAATTACTTGTTTTAAAAAAAAACACCACATTTTGCTTCTCTGAATTTGCTGTATGAATTGTTACCTTTGCAAAACATTTCAACTTAATTGTGTTTCCTTTACGCACACACAAGTTGAATACTCCTGCTTCTGGAGAGCTGAACCCTGGATGCCAAACAACTTCACACTCCAGGTCTCTATAGGCCTCCACAAAGCCTAAATAAACATGCATCATTTACATATCATACCATAAACATATACAATTATCAAATTACATTGTATAATTAGAAATAATGTAAGCACATTGAAGTGAAATGACCTTCTATTACTGAAGACTAAGCCTACATTTCAAAGTTGTTGAACAATATGCTGAACTAAGCAAAACTGGTTTCTGAATTCTCATGACAATTGCATAGTTTATTAGTATATCCTGTAGTAAAACACACTCAAAGTTCACTGATATTTTTTAGCTATGAATTACTCAAATAGTCAACATTTTTTAAAAAACCCAAAGAATAGATCTTTCTTGTAGAATAACAACTTTGGGGGAAACCATATACATTTTCATGCTTGTACTTGAGACTAAAATCATATCAGCAGAAATAACTTTTCTCTAGAATCAGAGCACACCAACCGCGTGATCCTGCCAAATCTTGTTTTAACAGTGTAATGTCAATTCAGTTAACAGTTAGTTCTTTAATAATGGAGCTCCAACATACTCCTGCAGAACACTGTCTTTCAAAGGAAAGAAGGTAAAATCTAATGTCTCACACTTGTAAAAAGCATTGATCCATGAAAGAGGAAGTTAATCCCACACTGAATTCCTCGTGTGTCACTCACACTGTCTATATCAACTTCTTAGCACCTTCATTCATACAGTGTTTTAAGAAAATTTCCTATTCTGATGACCAGTATGGTATTGCTAGCTGCCATTAAATAGCTGCCTCACTTTTGAAATATCAGCAACGTGTGTTGAGAAAAATGGTTAGCTAAGTGCTGCTGTCTGGACATAGAAACAATGAACTGGACTGACTACGCACTCAGGGTTTTGCTGCTATGGTATTAACACTCTGGTCTGATGCAACTTTTGGTATACACTGATACTCACCCAAACCTAAAAAAACACAGTTTATAGCATGAGCTGTTTGTTTGTCTTATTTAACATTATTGACGTTTAAGATACATGTACACACGTTATACTTGCATAGTATACCTTTGACCGGCTCTATAGAAAATGCATTTCCTTTATCTGTAATTATAGGTTTCCAAGTAAACTCAGCAGGGTGGTTTCTGGGGTTGTATATCCTGACAGTTGTTCTAAATTCTGTCTCTGCTAGGTAGCCAGGAAGAGGATTTAGAATCAGTTCCCTTGCAGACAGCTCAAGTTCAGCAGACACTGCTTTTGCAACTACCAGCACATGCCCATGGTGCTGGCTGTTTATCGTGTAAGTGAAAGATCTGTAACATAAAAAAATATATTTCTCAATATTTTTTATGTATTTATTATATTGTAGTCACAGTAAAATTTATGTGAAGTATAATCATTAGCAAGAAAATACTTAACAAAACAACTGAGTGTGAACACAGTTAAGACTGACAAGAGAAAGCAACTTGTAATTGCATGGCATATAACTTGAATCATGTCAAAAGATCGTGTCAAAGGATGATCAAACTCATACAAACATTTTAACAGTATTAGTAAAGTAGGAGTTACATTTCCATACCAGAAAGCTAGAAAACACTTAACCTACGCGTTTATCCATGAGCTGCATCAAAAGATCCAAGTATAGATGCAGTGGTGCAACACTATGCTATAAAGAGCACAGTATTTTCAATAAAATATAAATCACTGTAATAGCAAACTTTTTACCCCTGACATACTTCTGGCTATATGGACTTCTGAAGTGACAGTTAATTGGGTTTTTTTTTTAAACCCCATGAAATACTACTAGCAAAAAGAAACATATACTAAGAAACATACAGTTTTAAAAATGTTGCCAAGTTTTGCAATATAAAACTGCAATAATTATTGCAATATCATCACAAATAAGGGTATTTGTGATAATTACACTGAGTTTGAAACAGCCACATGATTATTTTTTATTCTGATACTGCAAAGAAAATATGTAGATCAAGACAAATATGAGAAAACTTACCTTTTAAACATTCCAGGAGTCTTCATCTGAAATACAATTGGAATATGAGTCTTTGTAAGAGGAGGCACCACCAGAGACAAAGGACTTGTCTGTTGTAATTCATCAATTTCAATCTCAATTTGTATCCATATATTAACTAACAAGTTATTGATGATGTGCAGTTTTCTGGTTGGTGCAGAATACACACAAATATCACCAAAATCCATGGTAGAAGGACCTGGAATATATATGAAATAAGAACTTTGACGTTAAAGGTTAATGTAAGGAATCATAACTACTAAAACATTATGAGCAAAATATTTTAGTTCATCAAATTACAGAATTAGTCAGCTAGAACAATCCTGTAGCAGAAGAAATTCACACTAGAATTTGGAAGTAAATATGCATGTTCTAGGGATGTTTTCAGTGATACAACTCAAAAGCCAGCACCAACACTTATCTGTAAATCCTGTCTGTATTAGCCAGCTATTAAAATAGGAAAAGCAATGTTCTAATTACTAAAGGCATTATTGATATAAATACTTCATTTTGTTTATCAGATATTTAAATGGCTAGACAACCAGAAATTCACTAAGAGTTTATATACTTAAACTGTTTATTTGCTCCCTGATGTGTGACCATTTGATTTAGTAACTCATGTAACTTGATGGTGACAGAATTATGTCACTATTTCACTTACTGCTATCACCAGTTTTTAAGCTGGCATGAAAACTTTAGCACTTCTGGCACTAATCAACATCTTACAAAACTCTAAGTACTCTTTGTTTAGTATGTTTATCTTATTCTACCTTTCCCCAGGTGTATCAGTATAAACAGCTATGCTATTCAAGTTTTGGTTTCATTAAAAATTACAAAATCCCAGATAGTACTGAATATTTTCACCTCGCTGTTAAATAATTTTACTAAAGAAAAATTGACTTTAAAATAGTTTACTAGAAAGTGTTGTTAATAGGTGAGTCCACAGACTTAGGAGGCATTACTCTCCAAGCAGAGCATTCCACTGAAATTATTTTGAAGGAGATCCTGAAAAAGTTTTACTTTTCTAGGATATCACTGTTCACTGTTAATTACCAGAAAAATACTGAACACTCCTTTGAATCCCGCTGTCATTAATGCTGGTCCAGATATTATCCAATAAGAAGGCGTAAGGGTATGAGCAACCCTCATATTGTGCTGAACTAATTTCTCTATAACTGGTTGTAGTATGAGAAGTCTTTAAAGGAAGCTCTCCTTTTACATTTCCTTACCTCATCATATTTTACTATTTTCTGAGGAGTACAAAGCTTTAGTTAAACACTACTGTAGACATCAAGCTGCCACCAAATTAAGCTATTTTCTATTTAAGGTGAACAATTATGAACATAAAATAAATTGTGTTGCTATAAATAAGTGTTTTTATAACAATGACATGCATTTAGTAACCAAATTAAAAATCTTACCAATGAATATCTGATGAAGCTGCTTGGATGTCAGTGTTAGCCTACAATCTTCCTTCTCTTGGGTAGATGATGGAATAGCAGTAAGGCCACTCCAAACCTGTGGTAAGCAGAAGACACCTTCTAAGAGAGGGATCAAAATTCTTACACTTGTTTATATGGTAAGCACATTATGCTTACATTACTACTTAAGCATTTAACTTACTTCTTTGAGCGAAGATTTTGAATCAATTGTAGCCAATTGTTGTCTAGTTAATAAGCAGTTCTCATCTAAAGGAAGCATTTCAAACTGTTGATTCTCCTTGTGAACATCTGTGATTGAGATCTTTGGTGACATAAGGCCTTCAGCTGGTTTAAGGCCTATGTTCACAGAATTATTATAAATACAAAAATGCCTATAGGGAAAAAAGTAGTATGAAAATTTAGAAGTTTGAGCATTCCATGTTCTACACATTAAAAAAATTAAGATTTTTAAACTTAACAAATGATACTTTAAGTAGGACTATATTATTAATTTAATTTTTTTTAAAAGTACAGAAAATGACTTTACAAGTCTTTTATTGCATTGTTTAGGCAAAGATTAACATCTGTTGCACATTTGTGACAACTGCTTTGCTAAATAGGTTGCAAGCATTGTCTCTACCAAAATATAAATATTACATCATGTCTAAAATACCTCTTGAAGAACAATTAAGTTGTAAAGTCAAGCACTTAAAACTTAGCAAATACTGAGATTACAATGGATCCTTTAATTGTATATGTCTGAACTGTGCCACTCATAGTCTAATTTTCAGAGCAATTAACTTTTCTTGGTCAAAGTTCAACTCCAATCAATCAATTTCTCTTGCAATCAGGAGAGCTGAAGCTTCCAGAGATCTTGCACAGATCTCTTGTATCAAGTATTCAGAAAATTATTATTATATTTGACAGTAACAATGAAATTCACCTAATAATCAAGATTTTCCTTTCTGTTTTTGCTCCTCAATCACCATATCTTCAATAGATGTGTTATGGTCATATAAACAACAGTCCACCCACTAAACAACAGCAATTCCTTTCAAGAGAGCCATACATGATGTACATGCACAAAAATAAAATAAATCCAGCTGTACAGGTCTTGTCTGAATCATGATGCATATACACAGAGCAAGGCAAATTGAGATTACAAGAATAATCCATCAGTACTTTTAATTTTTTAATAATGGGTCTTGCAAACCAAACACTCTCAAGGTATTACTTCTCTTGTTTTAAAGACTTTTTTTTATATATATAATAATAAAACCTTGTAAATTAAGAGCTGTCACTTCTGCTTTTCCATTGTTTTACTCCACAGCATACCAACCAAATACACCAATTCATGAAGTGAGAATTTACTCTAAGATAAGGCTAGAAAACAATACAAGCCCTTAATCTTATCTGCTTCATTACACAAAATGTATCACAATTTACATACTGAATCTATCACTTTGGTTGAGCTAGACATACTAGTTGGAGATATGTACAATTTATTATAGAAAGAAAAGAGAATCCAACACAATCAATGTTTAGGGGGTTTTTTTTGTTAACCATAACCAACTCTTCTTAAAACTGAGCATCTTATTTTAAGTTCACTTTAAGTTTAATTTCAAGTTCCATGCCTCTGCCCCTACATTTTACCCAGAAAGTGATCTCTAAGTGTCTAAATGAACATCTGAACAAAATGGGTTTTAAAAACATTATAAATGATGGTCCCAAGACCATAAGTACTTCAGTATGGAACAAATTTAGATATTTGGTGACACTACGGTAATTCTGCACATATATACACATATTTTTCATATCAGCCTAATGTATATATTTTTCCTTTAAACAAAGCCTTACCTAGCGGCGTCTTTCTGCAAACGATGCTGTCGTAAACTAGAAATGAAGTCTGCATAGTATTCCTTATGTGCTTCTTTGGACAATCGTTCATAGTCAGTATAAGAAAACTCTGGATCTATATAATTATATCTCTCAGTCTTCGTGAAAATAGTCCTAAATATTTTAAGAAAATTGTAGTTTCACAACATGTGTAAAATGATATTGGGTCTTGTTAGAATGTAAACATATCGATTTTGCTACATATATTTCATTGCAAACATTCTTTTCATCACAGCTGATTATTAATATTTGACCTTCTAAAGGCAACCATAAAATTGAAATATTGGAACTGTAATAGCTACATTTGTAATCTCACACAAGAAAAGGAACTCAAGAAATTTATGTGCAAGAGGCTCAAGGTTAAGTAGAATGCAATGAATTTTAAAGAACTTGCAGCCTGGAAAAAAACAGTAACAACAACAACCAACAACAACACTAACATAAAGAAAAACACACATATGCAACAAAAAAGAAAGAAAGAAAGAAAGAAAGAAAGAAAGAAAGAAAGAAAGAAAGAAAGAAAGAAAGAAAGAAAGAAAGAA
>WUAM01000107.1:37626113-37640259 GCA_024336885.1 Actenoides hombroni
GAAAGAAAAGAAAGAAAAGAAAGAAAAGAAAGAAAAGAAAGAAAAGAAAGAAAAGAAAGAAAAGAAAGAAAGAAAGAAAGAAAGAAAGAAAGAAAAACATACCAAAAAAACCCGAAAACCAGTAAACTGCCATAGGATTGAGTAACCAGTCTTGATCTGCTATATGGTATATACAAATGTGTGGCTTACATATATGTTTGCATAACTTTTACCTGTACTTCTTATTCCGTTCACTAGGCCTAATGCTGGCTGCACGGTCATTAGGAAAAGCTGTAAGTGCATCATCCTTACAATTTCTGTTTATCTGGTGAGTATGGATTTGTGTGTGGGTTGATTTAAGTATTGCCACAGGTGTTGTATCAGTGCACTGTCCTGTGCCATCAGCTACAAACTGGCCAGTTGCATTGGAAATCATTGGTGTTATACCTTTAAATTCAAATAAAACATGTTACACACACTTATACTAATACTTTGTAACCAAAATTCAAAGCATTAGAAAAATATTTCTTAATTTATACTGGCCCACCCAGCAATGCAACAATAAGTCACCTAACCCATTACATTCTCCTCAGACAAGGGAATAAGGCATATTCAGACCATACTAACAGTCAATCACCTTCCCTGGCCTACATCACAGACAAATAATAGAGCCCAAATGACTACTACTATGTCCAGCTGTGAAACTTTGTCTTGCCCATGCACATGACCAAACACTCAGAGCTGCCTCTGTCACAACACTGTCCACAGTGTCCTAAAGCTTGTCTTAAGGGCTGCAAACATGGGCATTATTTTTAGCAAAGACCTTCCAAGATATCACAACTAAAAAGAGAGCTCAGATCTTTGTCACTATAGTGTTAGAAAAGTACATATATATTAAGGAGAAAAATGATCATGTAAACTAGGCCATGTGTTTGCTCACCATTCCCTACATAGAAATATTAAAGCAGCACTATAAATAAGTAAATCTATTCTTCAACCGCCCTTTCCTCCCTCACCTACAAAAAAAAAAAAATTATACATTAAACTAAACATATTTGTTTTACCCATTTTAGCCTTACTTTACTCTAAAATGGCTACAAAAAAAACCCTCCCTGCTTTCTATTCTCCAAACTATAGAAGCAGTTACAACTTCCACTGCTCAGGAAGGAGTAATTTGCAAGAAGCTTTATTCCAGCCTCCTTCCCCCTTCACCAAATACAGAGAGACAAGTACGCATACTCATCCACAGAGACTGGGAGTAGAGAACAGGAAGATAAAGAAAACATCTATAAACATCTATATAAAAACTTCCACAATTTAATGAAGCTTAAAAGTGAAACACAGATATCAGTAGCCTATAGAATACAGATACCCCTCATAACCTGTTTATGAACCGGCAAATGGGATCAGATGGTAAACAAAGAGCATTTAGAAAAGCTAACAAAATTCGAATAGCTACTTAAATCTTTGATCCACAGAAACATATTTTAATTGTGGTTTTGAAGCAGGAAAACTGCAGGAGTTTTGGATTTCAATAATACCTAGAAATTGCAAAACTAGTTTCTCATCAATTCTTGATTGCCATTCATTTGAAATACCTTCCTGAAAGTAGCAGGAATGTCCAGTAGCCTATCAACCATTTTGATACTCCTAGAAGAACAGCATTTTATCCTGACTTTCCAATTATTTCCTCTTTCTACTTTCCCACAATGCTCCCTTTGAAAAAAAAAAACGAGTATTGCCTTCCTGTTTTTCATTAGTGAGTACATGTCCTACTGGCAGCAGTCAGTTAAGGAGTGCCCTTATCTACGCACAGAAACCAGAAACACCACCATACAGGCCAGCCCTGTTGCAGATACGCTACAGCATAACTGATGCTAGAAAAAGGTATGTTTCCCATGACTGGTTTTAATATCCAGTGACAGGGTTAGTCAAATCTACGGTAAACTGGTTGCTCATGGAACACGTTAGACACACGAGGAACCGATTCAAGACTAAATATTGCATATCCTGAAAGATTCTTCATGCTGGCATAGGCTTCACAGAATGGGAAGTGTTAATGCACATGGTTCAGGTAGCAAGCTATATTAATGGGCAAATTCATCTGGCAACAGTAACTTTCAATCAATAAAGAATACCCCATTACCGTTCACAACTCCTTTCCATGCTTTACCAAGCTCTCTACTTAAAATTGAAACATATTAGCACCGTGTAATGTCATCACTGCCAAAAATTGAAGCTTTATTTTCTGATTTACAAAAGGTAAATAATTATATGATGAAAATTTATGCTTTAATAGTTCTATTTTTGTTAAAATATGAGGGGTGGAGATTTCACCATTATTTTAGCCATTGTTTTATACTCTTATAGGTATATGTCATACAATTGAGCATTTCCTCAATTCCCGAAGAGATATTTTTTTTGAAAAACAAACTAAAACAGTAAAAAAGTTTCTTTTAAAATGTTAAAAATGTACTTTTAAAACATTTTATCACTTTTCACTTATCTTTTTAACATCTTACCAGGATTAATTTTGAATAGAATGTTTTTTCGTTTTGATTTGCACACACCAATAAATCTCAAATAGATTTGGTGAAAAGATTTTGTCTTCAAAAACTGTAAATCGTTTTTCTCTAGTCCTTTACCAATGACATCGACAACTTGCTTCACTTTAAATGTGCCTATTTGATGTGGAAAAAATGAAAATATCACATCCTGGAAAAGAAAAGTTGTTATGAGACATAGGAGGCAGAAAAGCAAAGAGAAAAGTTTTGTGTAGTTCTCTGTTTTATTGAATCACTTCTCTCCACACTTACTTCTCAGACAGGCATTCAAAATGGGGCTTTTAGAACATGCCAAATGTCACACATAAATTAAAAATATAAGGAAATATGAAACTGCTACACATTAGAATACCACAAAGTCTCACTCATTTCTGGGACAAATTGTTCTCTCTTGTGCCCTGAGTTACAGGGTTGTGAAATTTTAAATATCTCCATATTTGATCTAAATTTGCCAAAGTTTCTTCCATTAAAAGAAATGTTATTTTACTAGAGCATTTTTGATTTATTGAAGAAACGAAAAGGATCCTGCAAATGTTTGAGTATAAATCAATCTTCTTGAGTCAGTAAAATATACAAAATTTAAAGCCAAGAAAAACCTGTGTCAAGTTTCTTTAATACTACAATTATTTTTTCCAGACTTCAAATAACACTTGTTGCTTCTTGGAGTACAGGAAAGAGCACTATAAGACTCTAGATAATGAGAAAAAAAATTATATATTTGACTAATATTAAACATCGTAGATACTGAGATGAAATTGTTCTGGTTTACTTTCAAGATATGTCATGGTTGACCACTGTAAAGTAATCTGCATATCTACATAATCTAATAGAAAAAAGCAGTTACCTTTGCACATTTTGTTTTAATTTTTCCTTTTTCAGGAGAAATATTGAAGTGAGCAGTCTTGCGGAAGCTATATGTTACTGGAAGGGACTCGGACTCATTTTTGAGTATGCATAGGACTTGTGTTTGTTCACCCAAGAAACAGTCCACAAATTTAATAACTGGTCCTGGATTAAAAGTTAACATGACAGGAAGCCCAGAGCCTGTCAAAGCTAACTCCACATGATGAGGATGATTCACTGCATTAGAGAAACACATACATAAAAAAAACCAAAACCAAACAAAACAAAAAAACCCTCATACACCTATTAGATTACAAATAGAAAACTCATACTGTAGTTGTGTGGTTGCAAAAACAAAATAACATTATAATACAAAATTATTTATAACACAATTTAAACACAGACATGTTTACTTATAATGGCTGTTAGATAATGTATTCCCTCATTAAGGAATTTGAAGGTGATCAAATATTCACTTGAAAATGCACAGAACTGGTATTACCAAAGTGCTGATGACTTATAAATGGCTGAGGTAATTTTATGTCATCCAAATATTTACATTTATGATTAAGCTCTAGATGTTCATTACCAGCAGTTGTATTCATGACACATGATTCTCTCCTCCTTTCTACTCACTGTTTGAAGAGCTTTTGCTGCTAAAGCATTAAAGATGTAAGCTACAATTATTTATTTGTATTGATATAAATAGAAGAAACACAGGTTTCCCATAAAACTGTTAAGAACATGAAGAGATTAAAAAAAAAAAAACCAAAGAAAATCAAGATACGCAGTTTTATCATCTATATATATCTGATAGTGATTATATATTACAGATAGCATACCTGTGGTTGTTGTGGCACCATCACTGAGGGCCTGCAGATTGCCATCTTTATTTCCAACAGCTTCAAACCTCAGAAACAGTACGTAATCTTGTTTTGGTGATGAGTCATTCACTTCAAACTTCCTTCTAAATGTTCTGCAAGAGTCACAATCTCTAATTACAAGGTGAGGAAAAAAACAAGCCACCAAACACCAATGCAGAAAAGAATCAAGTCTTATTTTTCATCATCCAGTCTCATTTCTTTGCAGTTGGTTAGAGGTTGAACAAATGACCTGTTTCCTTTCAGAAAACAGAACAGTAATAAATTTAAGCTAAAAAATATCTGTATACATGTTATATTTGATATCTTTTCCCATCTACAAAAGTTTTCTAAACTAATATTATATGCATAATCACCACTTATAATTGGAGTTTCAGTAAGGAAAAATGGCAAGAGTGCGTCTTCTTTTTCTTTCCTTATCTAAAGAAAAAAACATTCCTTTATTATTTTTTTTAATGGAATGAGAGCTCTCCAAAATGTTTCAGTCTCTTGGCAATGAAATACATATATTCTTTCATAATGCTGCACATATACTTACATCTTCATGAAATAAATCTGCAGTCAATAAAAAGGCACTTAATTTGACAGTGTAGAACTCTCTCAATAATCTTTAGAGATTCAACATATTTAATGGGAGCTGCAATTAGTTCCCTTGACAAGATCTAATAAAATTCTTGTTCTCACAAAACAAGCTTAACCAATTCTTGGCTCAAATATATCCTTAATGTATTATAACGCATATCACAGATAATCACTTCAGATTTTGCTTTCTCTTTTGTACTATCATGACTAGGAATTTCTTCTAAACATGTATAAATACGTAAGAAGTCATTCAGAAAAAAAATTTGCAGATGCATTAACTTGTAATTATTTCCTCTAACACAGTTCTTCACAGAATAGTTTAGACTAATCAGCTTATCTGTATGTGTCTAATTTGGACCACTCACTCACTTTGGACTAAAGCACAAGGTAACCAAGGATTTCTCATAAGGTAGCAAGGTTCCTTGATTGGGAACACACAAGATCAAGGTGGAAATGTCTACATCTCTTGTTCTGTTTTTGAGGATTAAGTCTTGCAAAACAGCATCTGCACTCCTCTGGAGATCTGTTCCCTAAAAAATAAAATGTGAAATAGTTCAGCCTGTTCTGCTTCCCGGTTTTTGTTTGTTTGTTGTTTAGGGGTTTTTTTCTTACACATATATTTTCATATCTTTCACAACAAGTAGAAAGACATTTCAGAAATAATAGCATTGACATAACTACATATCTGTTTCATTAAAGGTAAATAAATTTGGCAGAAAATAAATCCCCTTGCATTCCAGCTTGTCCTCAGATATCCAACTGACTGGTCACAGCTGGGCTTAGATTCTGAGTGATGCCCAATTCTGCACTGTAAGTCTGGTCACATTCAATATATTGAACTACCAAGATTACAGATGCACAAATAGTACAATGCACCTTCAGTTTAGTTGTATGGAATGGACTAGCACAGACACACTTAAGAAGTTTGGTCGCATCCAGTGAGACCTCTCATGGCTAGATTAACAAATAGCGCAATTTACTGAAGCAACAAAAATGCAGATTCTTTTAGATTGCCAGTAATAAATACACTGTCTGCAAAGCACATGCAAGTATCAAGAATATAAATAATACAGCCTGGATACAAATGCATTAAGTTAAAAAAAGAACTGTATAGAGATTTCTAATTTTCCCTATGGAGGGAAAGGAAGGCTCAGCCCATCGTCCGATACCACAAGTCAGCAAGTTTTCAGTGATATCTTCCCAACTTGTTTGCGATGTTATCTTTCCAACTTGTTTGTGATGGTATCTTCCCTAACACTAATTCCCTCTTCAGACATTTTTATACTATTTTTTTATTTGCACATGGAGCTTGCTTGACTCTAGTCATCCACACCTTTATTATGATTGCTGTAAAATCTCCTTGGTTTCCTTTTAAAGGTATAGACCAGAAGAAACTCAGAGCATATGCTCAGTGAAGGGTGGTCTTACCTTAAATGCAGGTAGCTTTCGGATTAGGGGTGTGTTTTGGTATTATAACAAGATTATAATGAGCAAAGTTCACCAGAGGATGTCATTTCAACAGAAAAATGAGAGACTGTTGGCTCAGGGTAGCAACTATGCACCTTGTCAGTTCCATAGAACCATCACGTTCCCATCCCTGCAGTGTTATCAGAGAGCCTGGACACAGTGTCTTCACTCCACTCCACCCTCCATGCTGTTTCCCTTAGCGAACCAAGCCTCCTGGCACTGCTAACATCTAAGGTTATGGCTTAGGCAACTACAATGAAACAGATTCCTTGCATATGAACTGCATTCCACCCTGGGTTTCCTTAACCCTGTACCTTCTCTTAACATGTGGATACAACTTTAGCCTCTATAAGTCACCTGCAGTAATTATTCCACAATATCCTATGGCTAATTAACCATTTTTTAAACATCCATTTCATGTCAATCTTTTGAATTCCCTTTCTCAAAGATGATGTTCACACAGAGGATTTCACTGTCCAAGAAAAAGCGAAACCACAGATGATTAACATCTTA
The DNA here is from genome assembly GCA_024336885.1 of Actenoides hombroni. NCBI lineage: Eukaryota > Metazoa > Chordata > Aves > Coraciiformes > Alcedinidae > Actenoides > Actenoides hombroni. The sequence goes on from WUAM01000107.1 coordinate 37,632,943, forward strand.
GAATAACAAAATATAAACACTAGTAGATGTAAAGTAGTAATGATGCATAGTAAAGATGCATAGTAAACACTAGTAGAAGATGAACATTGGGAAACAAAAAATGCAAGAGCAGAAAAGAAAACAAGCTTTCAACTAAATAAAATCCAGAACAGTTTCTTACCATTTCTCCTCCAATGGCATTGTCTTCCAGTACTGCAACCCAATCCATACACTCAGGACTTTCATTGTATAATATTATTTGTTCAGTCTTTGAAGACCCAAAGTAAACCGGTCCAAAGTTAATGCATTCCAATATATTTCCACAAGGCACTCCTAGAACTTTAAGAACTTGTTCAACCACAACAGCTTTGATCCATACTTCAGTGCAGGTTTGACCTTCCAACTCCACTCTGTCAGTAAGAGTAGCAAACAGCAATAGGTAATGTAGAAAAATGTGAGAAATAAACTAGGTCCATATTAGAACCTATGGAGAACTGAATGAAATGAGAGCTGCCCATTGAAAAACTAAGTGGGGATGGGAAGGGGAGACAGCAATGAAAAGAGATCATAGTTCTGGGCATCTTTTTGAGTTTTTCCCCTTTTTTAATGTTTGAAACAATAGGAATGACATCTCAAAGAATCAGAGATATCCACAGATTATATACTGCTCTTATTCTTGAGAATCTGTATCTACATACCAATTTTGGCCTATATTTAGCAATTTTCTCTTAGGCAACTGGAGCTACAGATTCATCTGAATACACATGAAAGAACTGCTGCTCTTCCTGCATGAATGCTTGATCTTGATGATATCACAAAACACCAAAGGACCATATAGAGATTGTACAATTCTTTCTTACTAGAATTTTACTGCAACAAAGCATATTTATTCTTGTTGCACAAAACAATCAAATTTAGTAATTTAACTTATTGTTATGAGGGAATCAACTATCCTTTTGAATAGCTTCCAAGATAAAAAAAATAATTTCTTTGTTTTGAATAGTCACATATGTAACTACACATTGGGATCTGGGAGAGGATATCAAATTCTCTAAATATCATCTTTCAGCTTCTGAGGCATGATTACAGGATTATCCAAGACAGAAAAGAAGTCTCAAAAAAGATAAGAGTAGATTCATCTTAAAGAATTTTGCTTGCACATAGAAGAAAAATCCTTAGAGGACAAGGAAAAAGGAAATAAACAGGGTGTTTTAATAAAAACTGTACTATTACACCAAGTCAAATTCCTACCAAATATCCAGACTTTCAATATTACCCTGTTTGCTTAAATACATATATACATACCTGTATATACATGTATTTATATATTTGTGTAAGGCTTGACAAGGAAACTTAATATTTCATTTACTCTAAAGGATATAGCAATAGCTACTAAGAAATGTGAAATTCACTGACAGAATTATGTTGAATTTAAGGCAGGAAATGGATGAAGGATGAAACTTGAGCTCTGTGTAGTCATGTTTTTTCAGTTTAACAGATAAACTCTCTTTTAGACTACAGGAGACAGTAGTCATTTCACCAAGATGAGGTGAAGGAAATGTTGTTAGTCTGGACAGCAAAGGCAAGACAGAAAGTATGACACTTTGCAACGAAAATGTTGAAGCTAAGTAACAAAAAACCAACCAACCAACCAATCAACAAAAAATATGAAAGAGTGTGTTACTGTGAAACAAGATACAGATATTGTCTTCCCTGTCACTCTAATAGAATTTTTCTCATTTGATTTCCTTTTTCCATCAGGCTACAAAAATTAAGAACAGGAAAAACTGAACTTTCAGTCATATATCTTAGTAATTTAAAAACAAAACAGAAATCATCCATATACACACACACACACCCCCCCAGGAAAATAAATAACCACAGCCTATTCACTATTATAAGAAAATAGAAATGAAATCCACTTCCAAATTCTGGCACTTCCTAAAAACTCTATATTCACCATTTGAAGAGAGACAAGATAGGCATTTAAAAATAGTCTAGTCTTAAAGGAGTTAGTTGTTGCAAATACGTTCCCTCCATTTAAAGAAAGATACACCAAAGGACATGATAATGTTTCTGAGACTCCTGAAACACATAGAGCCAAAATAAAAATAGCAAAGTTACAGAAGCTAAAAAAAGTAAGGAACACAGGATGTATAGGAAGGTGAAAGATAAAAAAGTGCTTTGTTAGTTGTATACTGAGAGATATGAAAACTTTCCATATTGATTGCAATCGACTTATGAGAGATCTTTAATAACACAGCCAGGTATACAATTTATTCATCAGTCTTCTGTGGAGATAATATAATCATCAAATTGATGTAACAAAAATAAAAGTGAAAGACAGCAACTGATACCTAGGAGCTTAACTGTTTTAGATAAACATTCATAATACAGACTACAATTGATAACAGACCAAAACATAATTTACAGAGATGGTCTTCTTCAATTATACACTCACTTTATCACTTCTTTGATGATTCTGGGTACATCTGTGCAGATATCCACTTTAACACTCTTTATAGATTTTGGCTTTACTACTCCACTGGTAGGTTCTATGTTAAGCAGGACAACCCCATCATATGATATTTTAAATGTACCTAAAAGAAACAGAATAATAAACAAAATGTTACACAACATAAATTTACAGATTTATATTCTTCTATTACATATTTGGAATTACAAAATACTTAATTCAGATATTCACAAGCAGTATGTTTTCCTATGAAAACAGGAAACATGGAGTTAATCCTTTTAGAAACTATTTCCAACTCAGAGTAGATTATTATATCCAGGGTTTCTTTAAATAGTACACTGACATGCCCAATGCCACTGCAAGTTGTGATATAGAAAAGGTACTCATGTTTGAAACAAAAGTGACTAATAAAGCAGCTGTAAACAACATTCTGTAAGTTGTGAGCTATTTTATACACAGCTCTAGGCAGATACCATAAAGATAATTGCATATTGCAGGTAACAAGAGTTCTTTTGCATTTTGTGCATTTTGCACAATGTATTGCAGAAGAGAACAGTGAATATTTCTAGGTTATAAAAATGTATTTTAAAATGTGAAGAATTAAACATATATTTAACCAGCAGCATTGATTACCTGTCATTATACCACAGATACCAAGAAACTATTTCAAATACTGTAGGAAAAATGCACTATTTGACCTTAGACAATAGTCTCTGATGTGAGATCAGAAGCAGGAACAAAGGACTCACTTTGTGCACAGGGTGCTGTGTGAAATGAGTCACAGACCAGCAAACAGCATTTCCTGCTGATACAGTTTATGTGCTGTCTGTTAGTGCAACCCGCTGTATTAAAGTTTACAGAGCCTACAGAAACACAGATTCAGCAGCTCTTCCTTTGTCTGCTCTCAATATATTCTTCACTAACCATTGCTTTCACTCTAAATTTCATTTTGTCCAGTCCTGCAGCAAAATCCTGCAGTCTGCATGTATCATGTAACAGAGTTTATAACTAGAAACTGTTCCTATAAAACATGAGAAATTTCACATCATGCAAAGTAATTGTAGATGCAGGTGTATGTTATCATATTTTATTTATCTAATCATAATTCCTCAAAGAAGTTAGTATGTATGAGTAAGAGCTGATTATATAGACTATATACTAATTTTTAAAAATTATGTTAAAATTTAAAAATTATATCCATTTTAAAAAAAAAAAAACAACAAATTCTGTTTAACTGGACAGCCATTTGATTTATTTTTTTTTAATATTGCAACCTATCTCTGTGTTTCTGTAGTCATGTATTTTCTCTTGGTATGATATTTCTTGTGGAAATCTATGAAGTAAATGTTCAGACAGCCTTGGCCTAATGCAAATAAAGATACTTTGTGACATAATAAACAGCTGTACAAGTGAGGAACAAAAATAATTAACTGTCTTAATTTTTTGAAACTCAGCATATATGCCACCCTATATCTAGAGAAAGGTGTCTGTGGCTTTGACCACTGGAAAAGGCAGTCAAATAGGTTATTTGGATCATATAAGCATTCTTATGCTCCATTTTCCATGTTTCTTGTACTCCTTGGAAGAGTCCCTCACAGAACTTGAAAGATGTGCGTGTTTTGAAAGCTGTGTGATTTCAAAAGCTATAGCGGCAAGATAAAAGACCTTTCATTATCTTCCAGCAATAAATGTGGTCCAATTCCCATCCTAGAGGAACTGAGCTCTGAAAGTACAGGAAGCTTGTAGCTGTTTATTTAATAGGTGGATATTGGAATCACAGAATAACAGACAATCTTGCAGATGTGATTTGCTATTACTTATGTTGGGCACAGTAAGCCAATGAGCAACTGTTATTTTTACATCTTTCAGATGGGACTCAAAAGTAGAATGCTCCTAAAATTTGTCAAAGTTCTAAATTAATTTTTCTTCCCTAAGTGGAAACACAGTACTGCCTACAGTAGCAGTGTGACATTTATACCACCTTTAGCTACAATACTGTGTATAACGCAGAAGTTCCATTAATTTCTACTTGGCCACTAAAGTGTTAACTTGCATAAAATTATGGTTTCCAAGAAAATAAAATATTTGTATAATTTAATACATACTAAATATTTACCTGAAGATGATCCATGGTTAGCAATACTAATCTCTTTACTAATTATTTTACCGTTTGCAATCACTGCACCAAAACTAATCTCTGACTCAATTTCCAAATAACAGCACGGAATTAATCTGCAGAGAAAAGACATTGTTATATTTTCCCAAAACTTGAATACACCTTTGCATTTTTAAAGAAATTTGATTATGCACTCCAGTGGAAGAGACTTCTCCTTTTCTTCCAGTTCTCCCACCAATGTTTATGCAACTTATTTGAGCAGTGTACTGTACACAGGGAAGATGTAAAAGAGATCTACCTATCTATCAAGGTTTTTAGTTACTAAGTACTGTAACTTTAAAACAATATTGTCAAAGATTTGACAGTCAAAATGGAACATATACATTTCTAATTTCAAATACTTTCTTGTAGTACAAGAGCTTTAAATAAAACTATCTTAAGTTAGTTGCATCACAAAATAAGACCAAAGTTAACATTCATATTTTTTGCTGCCTGAACTAAAATCAGAGAGCAAACTGGCATGAATATGCCAGTTTCAGTTTACAGCCTTCTTGGTTCATAGATGCTTTATGTAGCTTCAGCAATATGTATTATGACAGAAGTGGGTAATGACACGTTATATCTAGAACTTTATTTAAGAGCCTCAAGCAACATGATGACATCACAATACTGGGAATGTAATGAGAAGATCATACTCTCCTTGGGAACCTTGTCTTTTAAAGGCCCCAATTTCTAATACAACTACACCTCTGATCTCACATAAAACTATGCTTGAAATCAATTGGAATTTTAAATCACCACAACAGTCTAGCTCCTCTTAACCACAAACAGGAACAAGCAGGAACAATTGAATCTAATGATCCGCGCTATGTGCACTAAATGGAGAAGGAATACAAATCTCCCTGGTCGATCTAGGTAGACCCTGCCCATATAATCTATTGCATGGGGCGAGGGAAGGAGGAGGGAAAGAAAAGGCAGCAGGGAAGGTGGAGGGGGGGGGAGGAACTGAATCAGAAAACGCAACAAAAGAAAACTTCTCTTGGGAATGTTAATATGCTGGTTTTATATGTTATTGCATTGGTTTTAATTATCTTTAATAATTTATTGTAAAGAAAAAAAAAAAAAAAAAGAGGAAGTTCTTGAAAGGGATGGTCTAGACCAGCATATGGAAAAAAAAAACACAAAAACCAAAAAACCACAAAAAAAAACCCACCACACAAAACCAACACCAAAACAGAAAACAGCTATCAAGATTAGAATACAATTGAAAAGACTGTAAAAACATCACATTCCAAGCATTCATTCTTCCAAGAAGTTTTGTTAAAAAAATGAAGCACAAGTATCTCTCCTCTGAAGACCAAGTAGTCAGGAATAAGTATAAATTCCAACTACAGTGATATTTTCTAACAGATACATACAGACCTGTGCAAAAAGTGAGATAGTCAAGTTAAAGGGTTTTAGTTTTGTTTTTTACTATAGGATGGGATTTACTTGGTATGTTTGGTATTCTGGTTTGGTTTTGGTTGGAGTTTTTTATGAAGGTGGAATTTATCCCTGGAAGTGCCTAATTTCAGATGTTTTCTTAATATTTTTTTAAAACAAACAAAAAAATTCTTAATTATTATATTTAAAAAAAAAAAAAGAGGTTGGATGCAGAGTTTCAGTCAATCTTTAAAAATAAAAAAAGCCCACAAACAAGAAAAAAAAAAAAATAAACAGCAACAACAAACCAGATGCAACTGCTTTGTTTGCAACACATTCCCAAACCCTGAGTATAAGTATTTTGTGTGGTGATCAAATATTTACATAATTAAATCATTACATTTGTATTACTGAGCACATCATAAGTCCACGGTGCCATAGAGATTAAGCTAAGAATGTTGTTTGGTCTCCAAAATTTATATCAAATACATGAAAAACAAATCAATATGATTAACCACTGGATATAGTCTCATGAGACAGGCAAATATGTATAAGCTCTTTTACTTGTAAACCAAAAAACTGTTATATTAATGTCACTAAGGTATGATAGAAATAACATCCCTGTGGTAGCATTTTTTACCAAATAAAGGGTTACAAAAATAAGTGCAGTGTTACTGCATTTTAATGTCATCTGGGAAACTAATCTTTCCTACCCTTGCAGTGAATTTCATCCCAGACTAAAGATTATCCTAAAATGAACAGTAGGTGTGATGGAAGAAATCACACAAACTGTTGGCAAAAAGGTTAAATCTCTTCACACTTTTTTCTTAAACCACCAGTGAACTTTTCTTTCAACAAAATTCTCTGGACAAAGCATGCGGACCCACAGTTTCTACAAATTCATGGTGAATTTTATATATATATATACACACATATCACCCTACAACCAATACAGAAATAAAAGCTGAAAACCAAAATAATTTCAAGAAAAGAAGATGAAAAAATAACATATTGCTGTCATAAGCTCTCCTGGTTTAAGTGAGAACAGAACTAACTCTGTTCAGTGATTTTACTTTTCAGCTCAGTTCTTCTAACTAACGGCACCGTCTGAAGTTAGCAGCCTGTTTTCACAGTGTCTGCTCCTAGCAGTGACAACACCCCATAATACCCCATGTTTAGAGTTAGTACCAAGCATTGGTGTGCAGACCAAGGCCACTGCTGGATCTCGTCTACTACACTGTGGGGTACAGAAAGTGAAAGGCTGCACCTGCAGGGAGGAGTGGACAGGACAGGTGACCCCAAACTGACCAACGAGGGATTCCAG
>WUAM01000107.1:37641444-37662892 GCA_024336885.1 Actenoides hombroni
AAGTAAGAACAGAAAACATTAAAAATAAGAATTTAAAATAGAAAATTTAAAAATTAAAATTAAAAATAGAAAAAATAACATTACAAATATTTCTAAAATTTAAAGTGGTCCCTAATTACTTTTTTCTTCTAGGAAAATATAACTTTGGAGAACACATTTAGAGAGCACTACTTTTAATAGCAAAATGGCCATATTGAATTACTAAGTTCTCCATTACCATATGAAATGTCATCCCTGTCTTTCAGTCAAAAAGAAGCATTTACAGCTTTTCAATTAAGTGTCTCTAAAGTTAACTAAAGAAAGTTATAATAGCTTTGGTTTATACTATGTTCTAAGAGAATAAGAGTTTACAAACACTACAGAAGAAACAACTACTTGAAATTATTATTTCCAAGTCTTCCAATGGCAGACAGTCTTTCATTCTATTTGTGTCCAACATTAACAATATTGAAATAAAAACAACATTGAAATAAAAAAAAAAAATCCCACAACTTCTAAGATGAAATGGGGAAAAGCAAATCAATGATAAAGATCATGACATAAGAGGTAAACAAAATGTAGGAGTAAGTATTGATTATCTGAAGGCAAAATCTTACACATTTCAGGCTAGTATAAGATGCTTGCGGGATTGCTTGATTTTTACAAACAATTCATACGCTGAATAATCTCCATGGAAATTCCTTTCTGTCTGTACATGCAATTTGTGATGTTAAGATTTTCAGAAAAAACTATGATTTGCAGTAGTTTAAGGGATTCATCTGTCCTAATTTAGGCATCTAAAAGCTGGACCTTTAAAAAGAAGTTTGCCATTTTAATTTCTCTTTATAGACAAAGGAGGGAAAGGCACTCCAGAGCAATTCCCCCTCATCCTCAGATAACTACCTAACCACCTAGCCAAAGCCTGACAAACTATATTTAGAAGTTTACTTTTCCCAACCAATATATTTATATACAAGACATGTATCCATGTACACACACATAGATAGGCACACATAATCACACACGGATTGAGGAAAGTGATCCCTGAAATGTGTGATCTTAGTCTAAAATGCACACTACAGTTTTAGAATTAGGTAACATACATTTCCCTGTAATCCAGTTTAGCAAATACGGACAGTCACTATAAAAACTTTTATAGACATGGTTCAGCAAGGAAGGAAGACATGAAGAATAGATGTTAAGCTTGTCTAATGTTGACATAGAAGTAGAAATTCTCAACATTATCACGACCAACTTAGAATAAAGCACAACCAAAACCCCAAACTCTCTCTAGGATCTTGGAGGGACATCTCCCCCATTAACCTCTTACCTGCTCTGAAAAAAGAAACCAAAACCAACCTCTTACTTTTGTAAGGAAACTTACTATTTGTTTTCAGTGCAATTGACAGATTAATTACACATCCATAAGTGACATGTATTAGCAACCTTTCTACAAAATTAAACTGCAAATAGTAACAGCAGCACACAAAATTTTAACCATCCTACCCAAGGAGGGGGATATCAACTATGTCATCTTCTATTAAGAGAAGTAGTCTATCTTGAAGATCTTCTTCACTCTCAGGATAATATTCCACAAAAGCTGTAACTTGAAGTCCAGATGCAACAGGTTTTTTTGGATTTTCCACAATCAATTTAAACTGCAATTAAAAAAAAAAATAATTTAATTTTTAGACACTTCTAGATTAAAAACCATATAGGGGCAGTTCATTTTCAGAAGAATACACAGGTTGATTTAAACTTCATAACCATCTTTAGAACATGCAGGATTTAATAAAATTTCTCTTCCTATCTACCAAAGTCCAGACTTTTCACAGTTAAACAGAAAGACAGCATGAATACTAACCCATCAGATTACACAGACAAGTTGGGTTAGCAAAATATAATTTCTAGTCCTACTAAGAGAGCTCTAGCTTTTCCTACTGTTGCAATAAACGTGAAGCAATGCAAAATTAAGTTACCTACTATTCAATGTCAAATCTTTTCAATACCTGAGAAAATAACAAGGATTAAGTCTCAGTCCAAAGCAGCAACAAAAGGAGACAGCATAAGAGTTTTCTCTAGGTTTGACCAATATTCAGCTGACATCAACAGAAAGTCTCACTGTACATTGGAAATCTGTTTGAAAGGCCCACGGCATTTGGGGGTCAAATGAAAGAGAAAAAAACCAGAAGCAGCTAACAGAAAGCCCTTTTTTCCTCTCTCAGAAAATAATTCTGGATTTGTTGCCTGTAAGCATCTACTTATATCCAACATGCCATGTACATCTTCCCTTGAAACGAATACACAGGTAACCCACAAGCACATAGTGGGAAGTCCAGCAGTTCCCATGTTCCTAGGAAAGCCTCACAGGAAGGTCTAGAGCTTCCTGGTGTTTCAGTTTCCTTATAATTCACATCACTATGCACAATAAGCTTCTGCTCTATGTGGCCAGTTTAATTAATGTTTATTTTTAAAAGAGTCATCCCAGTATTCTTCAAGTATTCTGTTGTAATTTGTTTGAAATATGCAAACATAATTGACAACTTGTTGATTCTATTGTCTGAGCATCTCCTTCTATTCCTTTAAATTTTTCCTAGCAGTATAAACACTCAGCTGGAGGAAATTTGTTCTGTAATATGCATCATGATTATAGGCTGGATTTTGAAAGAGCAGTTTTAATCTTGAAGTTTGTAAAATTTATTTCTTCCCTGAGGAGAAGTAAACGTACAAGCATATTCACTCCAATACAGGAGAAAAGTTAATATATTGCACTATGAACTTTTAACAAAAACTATGGAAAACTGCTTTGTGAGCTAAATTCTTTGAAAGGCATTTCTTGACCATGCACTATGACAGCTCAAGGAAGGTTATTCTTCAGTTCTTACACTCTATCATTGTAATGCCTCAGAAGATTTACAGATGAGTCATACACTTCAGAGCCATGTAATCACAGATAGCAGCATAAGGTCTGGGAATGCAAAAGGGCAATACAACAGACCTTTCTGGAACTGAGCATGTGAAGTAGGATCTTGCCCCCTGACTTTCATATTGGCTGACAAAATAGCATTAAAATACTCAACAAAAGGCATAAGATATTCACATACTCACAGAGGTAAAAACTCATAAGTTATGATTGAATAACCTTTTCTCTTTTCTAAAATTTCCTCTGCCTTTCCACTTCTGAAGCACATGAAAAATTGATAAGGCTGATGAAAACTAGCAAAACAGAATAGGCACAGCCCTACCAAATCAAGCACTCTCAACAGTTTCTAGGTCATTCCAAATGTCTTCAGTTACAGTGTAATAAAAATCAGGTTCTCTACATCATGCAAATTAGCAAACCGGGGTGGGAATAAAATAAATACACAGTCTTGGCTGTTCTTGCCCTCAAAAAAAAAAAAGCCTGACTACACAGACAGTGAAATTATCCAAGGTACTTCAACTGTGTGACAATCATTTTGATAACTACCCTGGAATATACTTATTCATAGGTCAAGTTGCTATGAACAGAAAGCAACATCATCTTCTGTTCAACCGCCAATGCCAGGTCAACCACTTGATCCTAATTTTGATGTACTTGACAGATAATAAACTAGCTAGATGAAAGAGTAATATAAAATTACTAAGCACAACTAGGTTTTGCAGGACCCACATAGTTTACAAGTCAAGAGCTAAACTGGTTAGAACTGTAAAGATGCATATATCTTTAAGAAGTCTGGCTATGCAATGATTTTTCCAGAATTAATCAGATGCTAATAAGAGTAATCATACTATATTTAGAAAAGATAGTAAAACCTTCTTTTCTGAGAAAGCTCTTCACAAGTAAGCACCTAAAATGGAGTACTTCACTCAAAAAACTTAGAAGAATACAATACAGTAATAAGTTAATAGAGCTATCAATCAGCCCTACGAAAATCCAAGCAAAAACACTTTCAAAAGTTGTGTTCTTCAGCTGATCCGGAACACTTCACAAATTTGGTGTTCACGCCATAGCAAAGTGATCCATTTCTACCTAACACTCTCTGAAGTAACAAGGACTTCATGGGCTCCTGAAGGATAAAATTTCTGGAGAGTGCAAAGCCAGACAGTAAAGCTAAGCAGGATTTGTTACCAACAAGGGACTTGATGCAGTAAGACACACAAGAAAGCTAACGTACTTCTACTGAAACTATGGTTTTAATAAACAAGGAAGCTCTCTTCAGATTGCTCACAACCTTAGGAAAATACACAACTGGGAAGGTTGGAGTTCATTTCATTCTGACTTACAGGCTTCAAATAAGCAGCCTCATTTGAAGCTGTGTATGAGAACATTTTGCATGTATCATAGAAAAGAGACCCACATGTTCTCACAAGAAAATGATAAACCAGGACTGCATCTCGCCTTCAGAACTGTCACACAAAGAGCCAAAGTTGTCTGAATTGCTTCAAGAATGGCCTCTATTCCTTCCAGTTTATTCAGTTATTTCAAATTAATATTATTTCAATTATTTTTTTTCAATTAATATTTATTTCAAATTAATTTCCAATTCACTGACAAGTTCCAGTCAGTCTCATAAGCTGCTCAGGCATCCATGGTAGGTAGCATTTTCCATTTGCACTAGTTGACTGCAGACAGGATTTACACTTGCCCAAGCAGCCTCTTACACAGGATGTGCTTATCTGGGCAAAAATTTCTCCCTCCTCCCCCCAAAAATAGCAGAAAATAAAAGCAGGGCCTCGAGATGCACTTTTCCTCTGGCAACGTTCTGCACCTCACGGAGTGCCTGGCAAGCGCCAGGTGAGCTGGCTGCCTACCAGTTCCTCAGGGCAGGCCCTGGAGGGAAGGATCCAGGCCCGCGGGACCCGGGGCAGCCGGCTCTTACGAGGCACTACCGTTATCCACGCCCGGCGGAGCGGTGCGAGGTGCTATGCAAACAAAGACGGAGCCAACAGCTGACTCGTAGCGGGCAGCAGGGCTCGACGACATCACATCCCGCTCGCCCGGGCCAGGGGCCGTGTGAGGGGCTGTAGACACTCGCTGCCGCTTCCCCCCGGCCACCCCTCACCTGGGGCCGGTGCGGCGGCAGCAGCTGCAGGCGGCAGCTCTCCTTTCGGCAGTTCTGGACTCTGAGAACGGCGCGGTAGCGGCCCCCGGGAACCGCGTCCCTGAAGCACAGTTCGGCCGGGGCGATGCGCACCCCGGCCACCTCCAGCCACTCACTCGCCATGGCCGCCGCCTCACCGGGGCAGCCAGCGCGGCGTGGAAACGATCGCTTAGCAACGGACGCAGAACACCGGTTGGAAGCAAAAGAGCGGCGCTTCCAAACCCACCAATCGGAAGAGAAGAAACGGGGTAGAGGCGGGGCGGGGAGAGAGGCCCGGCCCGGCGGGTATAGTGGGGCCGGTGGGGTCCGGCCGCGCGGTGTCGTTGCCCGAAAGAATCCTTTCTTTTTTATCCCGAAGCTTCTGGTCTCTGTGGAATAATGGCTGGAGGTGAGTTAGAAATCAAAAATACGAATTTAAAGGTACAGCGTTGTTCACACATTAAGGAAAGGTACAATATCGAAGAAGCTCCCAGGGTGGAGTGCAACTGGTGTGCAGGAATCCATTCCACAGTGGTTCCTTGGACAACACTGCCTGCGAACAGCACGGGGTGTGGAGTGGAGTGGAGTGAAGACTCCACAAGGAAGCTCTGTGAATCACGGCAGAGATGGAAACTTGATGGTATCATAGGACGGATAAGCTGACTGTTTGTGACCCTGTGCCAACAGTCTGTCAGTTTTATGACAGAGTACCGTCCATTGTGCGAACTTTGCTTATTATAATGCCATTATAATACCAAAACACACCTCCATCCCAAAGGCCTCCCACCTCCAAGGTGCAACCACTCCTCACTGAGCTTGCACTTTGAATTTTCTTCAGCTATACCTTTAGAAGTGAAGTGAGAGAAATTTACTCCAGTCATAACAAAGGTATTTATGACTAGAGTCACTCAAGCTCCACCTTGAAGGTAAAAATTATTATTAAAATGGTTTAAGTAAGGGGGAATGTCAGGGAAGACATCATCATGGACAAGTCAGGGTAGATAGTATCACTGATCATCTCTGACTCCTGGGATCAGTCGACAGGCTGAACCTCACTCCCCTCGCCCCATAGGGATGCTTTTGGGTAAGATCCAGACTTTCTAGGTACATCCCCAGGAAACTTGGAAATTATACTGAGCTGCTCTTTAAATCGTTTTGTATATCTTCACATGCTTTGCAGACAGGGAATATATCACCAGCAGTCCACAAGAACCTGTACTTCTGTTGCTCTCAATAAACTGCACTATTCACGCTGCCAGTCGCAAGAGTCTCTCACTGGGCACTGCCAGCTCCTTACTGGCTGTGTGAAGTCGTGGAGCGAGACTGGCCGGTGAGTGCAGGGTGCTGTTAGTGAATCTGGAGACGGAACATCACTCAGAATCTAAGCCCGGCAGTCCCTAGTCCCTCTGATATCTGAGGACCAACTGGAATGCAAGGGGATTTATTTTCTGCCAAATTACCCTTTTATGTGACAGTGTCCCCCAGCTCGCAGCCTGAGTCTGCCCTTCCATGCCCTCATGCGGTGCCACCTGCAGCAGGTGCAGGGAGCCTCAGGAGGCAGGGGTGTTGGGTTAGGTGCAGGGAAAGCCACTGTTTCATGGGCACCAGGTTGGGCAAGAGCTGGAAAGAAATGAAAACCCTGGACCTGCTGTTTTGTGGCTTTTTTGGAAGTGGACCAAAATGGCCACATTTCCTGGGCCTGTGTTTACCAGTAAACTGATACCCGAGCTGATGTGCCCTATGGAGCTCAGGTTTGTCCATCATGGTCCTTCTTGTTTACCTTGATGTCTGTATGAAGTCTGGAAAATCAATCAGGCAATGATAAATAGTGTAAATAGTTACTGATTGTAGAAACTTGGCTTAGATATGACGATTTTCTTTCAACTGTTAAACCCTGGGAGACAAGAAGGAACTGATGAAGAACATCCTGTTTCAACGAAGGCCATAAAACTAGAAGAATACCAGAAGGAATTCGCCTCAGCCAAATCATGAAACTGGAGGGAAAGATAAAAGCAATAGGAGGAGATCATGACCACCAACTCAATAAGGGACCAAGACAACTGACTTACCCTCACACACCCTCTCTAGGAGCATGTGTGCTGATTTAAACACAGCCAGGCAATAACAACTGTAGTATTAATCACTAACCAATAAGTTTAAACTTGGGTGGGGTTTTGTTAATCATGTAACCAGGTAAATAAACTGTAGTTTGTGTACACGGCTGAGACAGCTTTGTGGAATATCACCTGGCTCCCTGCTTTGCACAATTACCAGGACCCGGTGTGTGCTTCAGCTCTTTGCACACTGGGTAAAGAACCCAGATTTGGGAGAACAAGCTGAGGTGTTTTTCTGCTATGAGTCCCTCTCCAACAATGGCCCGGGACAGTGACAGGTAATACAAATGGAGATGTTTTTCCTGACACAGGTTTCTTAAAGTAAAGACGGATAAAATTGAAATAAAAATGGCCTCATTCTAGGCATACATGTGTTACTCACAGACATGGTCTATACAGAACCAAAGCAGGGTACTAACATAACTGTCAGCAGGAAGCTCATTGTCTGCAGTGCCAGCGACTACACTAATTATTCATTGCATGCATTTACTGGAGTGTTGAAAGATGAGTTCCTGTTCTGTGTCCTCATGCCTTCCTGTGCTGTAATTTAAGTGGTAAAATGAAGTTGACAAGAATCCAGCACTTAGGCAGACTTGAAGGATAATGGGCCATGTTTTCCTTTGCTTCAAAGTAGCAGAAGCAAGGAGGGGGAACAGCACACACAGCACACACGCAGAACCTCAAACAGTTGTTTTCATTAACCCAAAATGTTTTGCCTTGGATTACTTCATCCCTTGAAAGTGAATGAGAACTCAAATTTATTTATATTTTAAAAGTCAGATGTGAGAAGCTGCAAACATGGATCGCACAGATCAGAAGTGCAAAGAGGGCAAAAAGCCTATTTTTAATGTGCCAAGGAACCTACAGGGAGCAAGGAGAGAGGAGAGCTTTTGTTTCTGGGGAGGACGCTAACAGGTCTTTTTGTCCCTCTTAAAAATTCAAGTGATAGATGCCCATCTGTAGATCACTTAAGAATGAGTGAGAAGATGGCATTGCAAGCACTATGGGTAAAGTCTAGGCATCTGTAAGGAGATCTTTTGGAATATTACTTGAATCTGGTTTATGGTAACATGATTGTACTTAACTGACATGGAAAAAGAAAAATAAATAAAAGAGCAGATTACCTTATCAAATAAGTAATATCCCTCTGCTTTTTCACTAGAGAATGGAGAACACTCCTGCGTAGTTTCTCTGATCCCTGAATGAATTCTTGAGGAAAGTCAAGGGACACAAGATCAGACCTAAATAATATCTGATCCAAAGAAAGAGAAACCTTTGCTACTTTATACAGACATCATGGTAGTGCCAAAAAGTCACAAGCTTATTAGTTTATCTTACTTTTAGTTATTCCTCAGTTTTCACATTTAAGTAACATGGAAATGTTCTATCTTTCTGATCACACATGCTAGTACTTAGAATCATAGAATCACAGAATCATTAAGGTTGGAAACAACCTTCAAGATCATCAAGTCCAACCACCTACTAAATATTATCAGGAACACTGAACCATGTGCTGAAGTGCCACATCTAGACATTTTTTAAACAACTTCAGGAATGGTGATTCCACCACCTCCCTGGACAGCCTGTTCCAATGCCTCACCACTCTCTCAGTAAAAAAATGTTTCCTAATACCCAACCTGGTGTCCTACATTCCCATCTGCCTCCTAGACATGTCACTGAGCTCCGTGTGGAGCTATATAGTAAACCTGACCTATGAAACAATTCATGGTAAAAGCACTCATATAGGCATCTCTTTATTGGATGTCATTGGAAGAGGGTTGGCTTTAAGCAAGATAATTTCTTTCACTTCTCTTCACTTTGGAGCACTATTTCATGAGCACTTGAAGCAGTACTATTGAGAGGGTGGTAGCTTTGTGAATGGGGGCTGGAGCAAGAAGCAGAAACAGAAATTTTAAAAATCAATTCTGTCCTAAAAGAATTAGTAGCACAGAAGACTGCCCTATTTTCACTTGATTCAATGTAGATATATCCATACAAAATTTTTAGCAATTCAACTAGAATTTTTTAACATGAGGTTTAGCTGTGACTTAGCTCATGTGTAGAGGAGCCAAATTCTGCATTAAAAGAAAATGGATCTCTCTGAAATAGTTTGGCTAGGCTCTCTTCCTCTTCTGCAGACCATTATATCCAAACGCTTACTATTGCCATCATTGTGATATGTCATTATGAAACAACATTAGATAATGGACTCTGCTTCTTCATTTCCTCAACTTACGCTGGCTTCATAAAAAATTTTTATTAAGCAACTAGTAATCATTGCAAAAATGAAAACTATTCTAAAGGAACAGCCATACTTTGTTTTGATGACAGAATCCTTTATAACTACTGCCAGGGTATGGATTATGTATATTATTATGCATATTCTTTCTCTTTTATCACTAAATCATATGACCAGATTAAGCAATCTTGCTTCTACAGAAATTCATGTTATTTTACAGTGCAGTAAGCTGCACAATTCACATTACCTTCACCTTAGCAGTATCAGATGATAAATAATAAAGCCTCACAGCAAACTTCTCAAAATTATAGTATAGTCATCAGAGTGAAGAGTATAATGTTATATAAATCTCCACCACACCTCAATATCTGTGTCACTTCCAACTTTTATAAGCCAAACCTGAAACTTGTTTGACTATCTGCTGATCTGATTATCCTCCCGGGTTCCAGGCAGAAAACTGGAATAGTATTATTAGTTTTTTCCATTTTGTAGACCAAGATGATTTGTTTAAAATGAAATAGCCACCAGCTTGTTCAGATCTATCCTGGGGCCATGGCCATTGTAAAAGGAGATGCAGAATCAGAGAGCCATCACCAGTCTGTTTTCCCCTGCTGCACAGGGGAATACATTACTAGAAAACAGCAAGACCCAAGACACTGGTCCTGTCTGCCCATGTTCTAAACATGGGTCAAAGATGCTTATGCCTGACTGAGTCATCTATGAGATCTGAAATAGCTCTCACTCATCCAGGAATCTCTAAAAGCACAGACAAATTACTTCAGAAAGTATTCAAGAGGTTAGAAAAAGGAGCAGTTAGAACTGTCATAAGGGTGGCTTATTTGACAGTAATTCAGCAACAGGAAATGACAGTGATACCTGAGATAATTAAACTAATTTGAACAAACCGCCACTCATACTGTGCTTTGTTGCTGGAATCTGAATCCAGAGGAACTGTAATTTGAACTGCAAATGCTGACCTATTTATTGTACTTGAGGATGAATAAATATATTTAGAATATACTAGAAGGAAGTAGGGACACTTCTTGGTAAAACAAATAAAGTGTGGGTATTTTTCTATCAGCATTTAGGAGTCAGCAGCAGGCAAAGTGCAAATAATTATGACTAATAAGGTCTGTTCCTTTGCTTTTAATCTTTCAAATTGCTCTGTTTAATGGAAAATGAAAATGTTAAAAATGACAGATTTGGGCTTTAATTCTCTAAACGAAGTATTCTTCAAGAAGCAGAACTAATGAAGATTTTTATGGGGTCTTTTTGCTCAGTGAAACTATGTCTTCACAAAATGTGTAAGAATTGCCAATCTGAGATGCCCTTCCTTCTCAGATTGGGTTGAAAGGAGCAGTACCAAAATTATTTCAAAAAATGAATGACAGAGAGATTTTCACTTAGACAATATAATCACAAGTGCCTTCCTTTTTTTTTCTTTTTATATTGACTCTGTAGAAATTGGTAAATGAAAAACCTGTTTCATAAATGTCAAATATTTCAAATGTCATAAATTTCAAAAATACAGCCTCCTCTATTTGGCAATATGGTTTTGGCCTCCAAGAGCCACACACTGAGCTATTACATGTATATATAGAACAGAGGCAGAGTGATTTTTTCAGTGTAATCCTTCCGTTTAGCTAAATAGCCTAACTAGGAAGGGCGTCAAAGTACTGCTGTTACAATGACAACACTGATTTGGGGACCAAGGCTGGTATCAGCACCTGGTGCTGAGATGAATGTTTTGGTCTTATGAGCTCACAGCAGTTAGTCCAAAGATTTCAGCATCAAAGTATAAATATGCCCTTTGTTTCCCGCGGTCTGCTTCAATGGAAATGCTTTCTGCATCTGGTATCTCTTTTAGTTGCAATGTGTGAAAACATCCTTGTTCATGAAAAATTTAGTAACTCTAAAAGCATCCGTATCCACTCATGGATTTCACGTATTAGACAAATACAACAATTAGAGCATAGAAAGAACTGAGACACAGGTTGAAGATATATGTTTCTGAACCGGGCAGATAATCTCTGATCAAAACAGAACATAACTATGGAGAAACAGCATATATATAGGTAACAGGAAATTCAGATAAGGGCTAGTTCTGAAAATCTCTCCTATAAATCAGGGTCCTTTAACAGCTGTCTGTGGCTTTTAAAGACTCCCATAAAATCTTTATATTTACCATGTTGAACCAGAGCAGTAGACTTTCCAGGTTTGATATCAAGATATCAATAACTGTTAACATCAGTGAATCAATATTAAATTTCCACTATACACAACTAAGATGAAATTTTCTAAAGTTACTAATGGTGGGATTCAACACATCACACTTCACTGATATAAAATCAATGTCTAGTCTAAGCTTGCACTATGGTTAGAAGTGAGATAAGAACCTCCAGAGGATGATCATTCCCCTCCCCCTACACAGGTATTTAAAATAGAGTTCCATATATCACATTGACTTCTGCACATCTCCTGCTATCTAGTTACTTATGCAATTTCAAGAATCTTTTTCTTAGGTAGTAGTGATAAAATTATTAAGGAGCGTGTTCAGATATTACTGAATTTATTTTCTTTTGCCTAAAGGCTGCAAATTGCTACCTAATAATTTTGTGGTACAATTATGTGTATTTTTATTATACACGTATTTTTTACCTTTTATATGCAATTTAACCAACTTACTTCCTTAAAGTCCAAGTTCTTATTAAGATAAATTAGATTTGCATTGTGATTGTCTGCAATAGTACAACACTCCCTGGTTTTCAGGTTTTTTAAGTACTCAGCTTTTTAAGCTGCTTGATGTTTTTATTTCCTTGACTTCAATTACAGATGGAAACCAGTACCAAATAGATATGTCTATTTACTTTAAATGCAGACTGTGGTTCAGTATAACCTTCTATGATTACTCTTTGCATTATCAATCCACTTTGCCTGAAAATACTGTCCCTAGTCCTCATGAATGTCATCATAGCTTATTACATTGCACTAGGAGAATGCATTTGTCTTCACAAGTTATAGGTGACAGAATATTACTCAATTTAGCTGGATTCCTATCCAGTGATGGCCTTGAAGATCAACAGCAAAATTCAGAATTCCATTAAATGGGAATTAGGATAGAACATATCTTGCAGGGTATAGAAGATACGTAATCTGGGGAATTTATGCTACTCTGTAGGTTATGATGCATTGTGTCAACGTATGCTTTCTTTTATGACTTTTACATAAATTTTTTTTCAGATTGTTATTTTAACATTTCTAAAGGAGAAACATGGACATTCAACTGACCTTCACTATTCCATTCATTATTTTATATATCTTTATCCTAATATTTCTTGCTCAACTTAATTCTATGTTTATGTATTGTTTCTTCAGTTGAGGGTTTCTCCATGCTACTTGTTTCCCCTTTTCTAGTCACTCACTATTTTTAAATGCTGCGGTCTACCTGTAAATCTGTCTGTAATTTTCTTAATGCAGTTAATATCCTGCTGCATTAATATTTTGCATAAAGCAGACATTAAATTGATTTCTCCTCACTGACATCCATTTCTCTTTCTGACTGGTCATATCAACATAAAGGTTTCCACAGGTCTTCAGCTCCTCCTTTCAACATGCAGTACTTTCACCTTATCTACAATTCATTTCACCTGCCATCATGTGGCCTAATTTACCAGCTACAGATATAGCATGTCTATTTATTATGGTAGTATGACATCTGTTTGTATTTTGGGCTACATTTGATGGGCATTTTGCACTTTCTAATTTTTCCTAGCATACTGAAAAATATTTAATGTACAGGGCAGGGGGCAGGGAGGAAGCAGGCTTGCAAGTAACACACTAAGACACTCATTGAGACTCAAGAGTTGACGTCATTTTTTTAACTCAACAATAGCCTTTCTTTCAGCAATTTCATTAGTCATCTATATAGTATACAACAAAATTACATTCATCAGTGCTGTAACAGAAGAACAGGAACAAGCAATGCCTAATAAAAGCAATTATCCAGTGGGAATAGAGGTCACCAGTATTACCAGTCTTGAAGGCTATTCACACAGAGCTAATAGTTTAGGAAACTATTGAGAGCTGAATATCATTTCTTCAGTACTTATTATTTTCTATTAACTGAAGAGGGATCCACATTCCTGAAATCACAGAAATTGATGCAAAATAGCCTAGATTAATTCCTAGCTGGCACAAGTTCATGTGTCATGTATTTGACAAGGTCCTCCCAATGGTGATCTTCCACCACTGCAATATCTATCACTCACTGTAACAACTATTATCTTGCCAAAGATTCTCTGAAAATTGAGTGGAAATGAAAGCTAAGCAACACAGGCTATGTACCATATAAGGCAGAATAGTAGAAAGCATCAGAAATGCTTTGCCTGGTCATGACAAAAGCACATACATTCTGCTTTAGCGTTGGCTGTGTGCTATCCTGCGCCCCAGCAGCAAACAGTGCGGCCATTATATCCCAGTGCAGCAGGTGGTGCTCAAACCACCCTGGCTGGGGAGAGCGCATAAAGAGAAGGATGCTTCTTTCCAGAAGCAGTCCTCAGTGGTTAACTTTTCTGTAGCCCAGTGCTGTCCCAGCCAGTAAATCATGATCAAAATATTAATGGAGCAAGCCATGACGAAAGCATATTTTTACTTAATAATTTTGTAGGAGAGTGAAAATTAACATGCATTGACAGTGTCTCTTATGGAATTCTTTCTTCCACCCAAAAAGAATCATCTGCCTGTGTGCAGGCGGATTTCATGTTTTCTAGGAGAAAAGGTGATTTTATTAACTTTACCTGGGCACTGTGTGGCCCCTCCTATGCCTCAGCAAGGTCAATGTACATTTTGATAATGCAAGAAGTTCGAAAAACTTCACAGGTGTTTTACTATAACTGAATAGGCCTATGTCTGTGAGATCTAACTGTTTAGATATTTGATGAAAGAAAATGTATAACAAAATTATTTGCAAGAGCTCTATAAATTCCTAGTAAATATAGTTCTTCATAAATAATTTAGGGTGGATGAGTATAATCTGAATTACAGACAAGAGGCATTTCCAGTCAGAGAAAAAAATCCCATTTAAGAGCTACTAATGTAATTTGGCAGGCTAATATGTATATTTTGTTCATACCTTGATAAATCTGCTACAGAGATCAAAACCCAGTATCTTTCATCAACATGCTGAAAGTGGATCTGCTTCTGCTTTCATGGGTCCTACTTGTCACGGCAGTGCAGCAGGGGAGAAACCAGGAGAGGGGATGAAGGGGAAGGAGAAGCAGAGAAGGCAGAAGACAAAGGTCTCTGTTCCTTCTGGACATGAAGCCAGCCGCTTGTCCATGTACACAGTGAGCTACTGTGGTTTGACCTTCTAATGTTTGTATCTTTTTAAATAAAGAACTAACAGTGTTTGTTTCTTATGTCTTCATGTGTTCTCAGAAACAATCTATGTAAGAGACAAAACAGTTAGCATACACCCTTTCTGCACAGTTTTCTTGATAATGATTTCAGGGTCTCAAATTTTCCCAGGAAGACGGTCTTTTTATGCTCTTCCCCACTCTCAGCTGTTAATGAACCTTGCTTCAGGACTTGTCTTTTATGTTGCACAAGTCAATGGTATGCAGACTGTAACTCTCCATCAGTCTTAAGAGGAGGCACTTAGCTGAGCCACAAGAATGGTAAGGCACTAGGGATTTGTATACATGACTTATTTCTCATTTGTCTTCCCTTGCAGGCCTCCCAGCACTGAGAACAGCTGTGCGCTAAGCAGCAGAGATCAAGAAAGCTGCTATATTTATGATTGTGCTCTTCTTTTCTCCATTGACAAAAGAGTGGTCAGATGTAGCATAGCAATTTATACTGCTGAATTCTATTATCACAATATTTGGGTTTTTTTGGCCACATTCTGAAGATAAACTCATCTGCCCAATGCCATTATCTGTTAAGGAAGTACAACAACATTTTAATACTGATTTTAAGTTCACCATATTTGAACTAGCTGCTCTTTTATTTCACAGGGCCATATTTAACTCAAATTCAGCTTTCAGCACCAACTGAAACATTTTCCCCCAAGTTCTTACACACAGGGCTAGAAGTCAGCTTGCAAAGTTTTTCAAGTTCCTAGCCAAGGACACGATAACATCGCAAGGCCAGTGCTCCTCTGTCATCCTCTATAGATTCAGGGGCCCAGCTATCCACAGTATTTAACAGATCTCCTACATCTTGCCACAGTTTGTGAAGCATTTCCTAGTAGTCAGCAAAGTTGTTTTTTCATAGTGGTCAGTGACATTTCATAACATTTAAGACAAAAAAATGTCCTATGATCATCTAACTAAACTTTTATCAATATAAAAGTCTTGTGATTTACCAAGATCTAATTCCAGTAGGTGTACTAAAATGTATCACTTAGAGAAACATCCTTTCTTAGTATCAAGATCTCCAGTTCTGGCATACTTATATTCTTTGGTTTGTTCCAATAGCTAATTATCCTTATCTTTCCAGTGGCTCATTTACTGTGCTGTCCTAGATCGGAGTCCATCATCCATGGATTCTATTTTTATATGTCTCTAAATCCAAGATAAGTGGTTGCAAATACAGATGCTCTCACTAGTACAAAGATAACTAAGGACACTAAGAAAAGTTTCATTGACACTTTGAATTGTAGATGGTTATTCTGGCATTTTACCTTACTATCATTCCAGAAATTTCTGATTACCCTCATCTTTGTTATAGTCAGTTTCCACTTAAAAAATAAAATGTCCAAGGGCACATAAACAAAAAAATTGTCTATTAACATGTAGTCAAAGTTACGTACACCAATTCCAGATATGCAGGACATTAAGATATAAGCAATTGAAAGTCTATGTTGTTCTTTTGGAAGCATTTAAACACTGTGGGTGAAAGATAAACAGATATAAATTGGAATGTAAAAAAAGTAACAAAACATAAAAGTAACTTTTATTCTCTCTCCCACACTACCAAGATCACAATTGAAGCATAATTTGGTGTAATTTCAACAGAACATGCTGGGCAAGTTTTGGCACAATGTCTTTGAAGTACCTGAAGCACTAGAAGACATTTCATATATTGCTAGAGCAAAATAATTAATGAAGAATAATTAAACATTTCAAAAGGCTACTGTGAAAAAGTTTTACAATGAGACAAATAAAGCTGTAGGTCAGTAGCTACAATCTTGAAATATGTGGAAGAAGAATTCATAGATGAAACAGCACACTAAGAATCTGGAATAGTTGAACAAAGTTGGGTATTATTCAATATATAAAGTAATCATAGAATATGGGATTCAGTTTTATGTTCACTGCAGTTGCCTTGTTTTTTCTAGATTATTTGCTTTTCTAACAGTGGAAGAAAATAAGGATGATGCATGGTCTGGAGAAAAAGTTACTGGACATTGATAATTCATAGTTGTTTGGGAACAAACCCTTGACAGAAAAGGTCTTTAGCATGGGAGGCAGTGGAGCACCCTGATCTAGGGCACTGACTGCTCTGGTGTTACTTGAGAGGTAGAAGGAGAAAGCAAGAGTGTAAAAAAACATGGACGAAAGAGCCAGGTAGAGATCATGGCCTTTAAATGAGACCTGGGGAATAGCTCCCTATGGTTCCCCACTGCAACTGATCTTGCAATATACTGAGCCTATGCTTGTAGATCCTAAAGAAATTTAGTCCTGGTAACTGCAGATTCTACAACAAAGTCAAGCAGCTGCTGGTGGAGCTAAACTGTCAATTTCACTGCTGGAAACTGGCTTCTAAGACTATCAAAGGAAGCCCTTCTCTGGAGGTGCTCCAGGGGGAATACAGAGAGTAACTGCAGTGCTGTGACATTGACACCCTCTCAAGGGTGCAGAAAAGTCTGAGATACAGAAACAGCTGAGTAGCTACCCAGCTGAGCAGGTGATTTACAGAATCACAGAATGGTAGGAGTTGGAAAGGGTCTGCAGATTATCTAGTCCAACCCCCTCCCTGTTAAATTAGCAGGTTCACCTAGAGCAGGTTGCACAGGATTGCGTCCAGGTAGATTTTGAAAGTCTCCAGAGAAGGAGACTTCACAACCTTTCTGGGCATCCTGTTCCAGGGCTATCACCCTCAAAGTAAAGGAGCTTTTCCTTATGTTTAGGTGGAACTTTCTAGGTTTTGCCCATTGCCCTTTGTGCTGTTGCTGGGCACTACTGAAAAGTGTCTGGCCCCATCCTCTTGATACCCACCCTTTAGATATTTATAAGTATTTATAAGACTCCCTCTGAGTCTTCTCTTCTCCAGGCTAAACAGACCTAGGTCTCTCAGCCTTTCTTTGTAAGAAAGAGGTTCCAGTCCCTTATTCATCCTTACAGCCCTTCACTGGACCCTCTGCAGTAGTTCCCTGTCTCTCTTGAACTGGGGAGCCCAGAACTGCACACAGTACTCCAGATGTGGCCTCACTAGAGCAGAGTAGAGGGGGAGAAGAACCTCCCTTAACCTGCTGGCCACACTCTTTTTAATGCACCCCAGTATACCATTGGCCTTCTTGGCTAGAAGAGCACACTGCTGGCTCAGAGTTAATTTGTTATCAACCAGGACACCCAGATCCCTCTCAGTGGAGCTGCTTTCCAGCAGGTCAATCCCTAACCTGTACTGTTGTGTGGGGTTACTCCTCCCCAGCTGCAGGCCTCTACACTTGCACTTGTTCACCATCATTAGATTCCCCTCCACCCAACTCTCCAATCTGTTCAGGTCTGGCTGAATGGTAGCACAGCCTTCTGGTGTGTAAGCCACTCCTCCCAGTTTTGTAACACCAGCAAACTTGCTGTGGGTACAGTCCACCCTTCCATCCAGGTCATTGATGAATATGACGAACAAGACTGGACCTAGTACTGATCCCTGAAGAACACCACTAGCTACAAACTCCACGCCATTGATCACAATCCTCTGAGCTCTGCCATTCATCCAGTTCTCAATCCACCTCTCTGTCCATTAATTAAACCACACTTCATAAGCTTGCCTACGATGATGTTATGGGAGACATTGTCAAAAGCCTTGCTGAAGTTGAGGTAGACAACATCCACTGTTCTCCCTGCATCTACCTAGATAGTCATACCATGGTAGAAGGCTATCAGGTGAGTCAAGCATGATTTCCCCTTGGTGAATGCATGCTGACTACTCCTGGTAACCTTCTATTCCTCCACATGCTTAGAGTTGACCACCAGAACGAGCTGTTCCATCACCTTTACAGTGATGGAGGTGAGAATGACTGGCCTGTAGCTTCCTGGGTCCTCCTTCTTGTCCTTTTTAAAGACTAGAGTGACTCAAGACCAGGGAAGCAGTCACTTGTAGGCAGCAAGACCCTAACTCAGGCAAATAATGTGTAATACATGAAAAAGAGTAAAATTGTAGAAATACAGACACAGTTAACTAAAAGGGTCTGAGGAATAGAATCTTCGATAATACTTTCTTCTTTCTGTCAAAAATATGTAGGGGCTGTACACAGCTTTCTCTATCATGATTGGATGGCCTGAATTCAAACACAAAAGATTACAGAAGTTATTTAATCTCTTTAAATAAGGATAATTCTTTGTACTATGTCTTTGCTCTCAATGAGTCATCTTTAGGAGGGGAGACCATGCACATTGTTTCACAATAAGCTTCTGAAGACAGCGGTTCTTTCATGTCAACTATATCCTGTTTATATCAGCAGATTAGACTAACCCTTGACTGTCATTTTATAACAGTGAGTTTTCCAGTGAGTTAAAAATAAAGGTGACATCTTTTACCCTTAGATTCTGAAAAGGAGTCATAGAATTGCCATTATTTCTTAGAAATCTTAGATATTGAAAATCCATAAGTATTTTCACAAAAACGTATGACTTTGTATTTTAACTCCAGCATTCACTGCGGTTTCACAGCTATGAAAGCTCAGAGTAGAGATTCTTCCCTCTACTTCTCGTTATTCTTTGTCCTTGTTGACTAATAAAACATTATTTCATGCTCAGTATGACCCTTTGAAAATTGTCTTTGTTAGCTATAACCCATTTATCTGTCTTTGACAAACACACTGCTTTTAGATCTGTCCCTCTATGAATCACTTTTTTAATTTACTTTTCTCAAGTTGATTTTCTTTCTGTCTGAGTTACTCTGTATTTTGTTTCTTCCTTTTGATTTTTTTCTAGTTGTAAGATTTAATATTTGTCTAATTCACAATTCTATCACTTATCATCATTCTTTCTGATTGTCATTATTTTGTCACTTGTATTTTTCATTTGGCTATTTATTTCATCTCCCAGCCTGCCCAGAACAACAACTTTTTGATTCATTTGTTTCCCATTTATTTTTAATCTTTTCTTCTCTTTCCTCTTCATGACACAGACAGTGTTTCCCATACTTTGCACTTTTATTGTATTTGTAGCTATTTTTTGCTTGTTCAGCATCAACTACTGGAACTTTCAAAGGGCATGAATACAGACAGGCAGCTTCTGTGCTGAATGGGATGATGTCAGCAATGCAGCTTCTGAAAGCACATTTCGTTCCACTGACTTGTTAACAATTAGGAATCACAAAACAAATTGGTCTGTTATATCTGTAAGATATAGCTCTTGAATTTTTCTCCTGCAATTTATTTCAACTTTATTCCACTTAGATCTCGCAATTATATGGCAAATTGGTGTAGCTATTCAAAACAAACACATTACATGATCCTGCAAGAAGCAATTTAATGGCAGCCAATGATCATGACATCACCACTTTAAATTAATTAGTAAGTTAACATCATTGCAGTTTGCAAAGCAATCCTTTAGTTTCAACTTTGGAACTATCTTTCATGCTTGCAGCAATGTTGGTTAATTTCAAAGCACCCTGTCAGTAGTGCAAGAGTAGCTGCTGTGTAAATTTAGCATAATACTTCTTTAATCACAACCAACAGAAAATCAACAATATTCATTCCTTATTACCTATCTCTATTGTAAATATCATTTAATAAAGGACAGATGTCCTCTTTTTCTGTTCTACTCAACCTCTTTGATTTTAGCAGCGTTTCTTCCAGCTCTAACAATCACATGCTATATCCTCCCAGTCAGAGTTTTCTATCACCATGATATATACTATGTACGTGAGAGAGATATGTGTTTCATGGCAATTCAAGGTTGAATACTTGAGCCTTAGTCAGAATGAAAAAAAAAAAAAAAGATTCTGTCATAGAATTTCAAGAAAGGATCACAGCCATTGTTGTGACCTATAAGATAACTGAATGGTGCTTTCCAATCCAATTTCTCATGTAATACTTTTACTGCAGTTTACTCATAGCTTATTTCTTTTATGACATTATTAGAACTTGTAGTCTGATTTCCATTATAGCACAAGCTGTTAAACTTTACATAATACTTATGTAGAGGCCAGTAACTCCTAAAGAAAATTTCTCTTATTACTTCCAAGACACATTCACCACTGATTTGGAACATTAACAGTGGAAACCCCAACCTCTTTTCACAATTGTTCTTCTTGTTTATCAGCCTTGCTGTTAAAAAAGTAACAAAATAAAAATGTGCCAAATTTGTACATTGAATATTTTTGGCCTTAATAACCAAGATTATGGTTTTGCTTGGTTCCACTGAGAAGTCTTTATTATTTAGTGTTGTTTTCCTTTTAAAGTGCTTATACGTTCTTATGAGGCCACCTTCTATTTGATAATTTAAAGAAGTCCAACTTTTTCAGCATCTCAGGTTGTATTTTGTTGGATGAGTTATATCTGATGAACAGCATTTAATTTAGCACTGACCACATGTTAATAATCATGTTGCAAAACTCTACCAGATGTTGTGTGTCTTCATTCAGTGCTCAGCTCACTGATTTAATACATAAGGACTTCTGGACATATACTCCATGTTCTTTGGGCTGCTATAAGGTAAGAAAATCTATTATTGTATCCAGGCACACAGAGAAATGTTGCCGTGGTTAGTATGTTCCTGAGAAGTGTAAGTAGCAAACCAAAGGAAAATCTCTGGCCTTCAACGTATATAAGTTAGGAATATATATATATATATAATATATCTCATATATATGTATATTATATA
>WUAM01000107.1:37662992-37728841 GCA_024336885.1 Actenoides hombroni
TATATACATATAAAAATCTCATTTGAGGGCACCACTATAAAATCTTGTTTGAGAGGTTACATGAATATATATAAATCTCTTTTGAGGGCACTAAAAAACTTGATTGACAGAGCTACACTACTAAGGAGTGATGTTCAGGGGCATTGATGCATTAACAATGCAACAAAGATGTCTGCTACAGTAAAATATTTCTTCGACCTCGGGGTCATTTTTGTGAATCTTCTCTGCCCCTCTCTGTTCTTTCAACTACATTTTTGTTGATATCACAACTGCAATCACTAGGAATTTTATGTAGAGAGGTGAAATCACCTCTCTATTCCCTGCTTATTGTTCTGGGGTTTATGCACCATAAACCTTTTTCTATATCACATGACTCAGGGAGTCCATGCCACCTCTCTACTAAAACCTCTCATTGTTTTCTAGGACAGAAACTATGTCCTGTTAAGATCTACAGTCTTATTCCTCATCATATATCCTTCTAGCAGTTTGTGTTAAAGTACAATGTATGTTTCATTGAGCTCAACTTTCTCCTTTGTAATCCAAAATACTCTGCTTGGGTTACTTTTTTTTCACATTTTTTACAACTTTGGGCCTTTCACAAATGTTAACACTGCTGATTTTATTTTATACTTATTTCTGTTAATCAATTCAAAATGATGAAGAATACAGAGATGATGAAAACAGAACTGATTAAGAACTAGGACTAATCACTAGAGAACTTTCCTAAAAATGTCATCATGAGTAATAACTCCCTGCTTACAAGTATCTTTTGAGTCCTGTGAGCCAGCTATTAATCCACTGAAGATGTACTTTATTAATACTGAAGAGTCCTAATATTTTTATCAGTATGTCCTTTATAGTAAATCAAATGTTTTACAAAAGTCCATTATGTACTTACTTTTATCAATCATAATTGTAAGAAAGAAATTAAATACATTTTACAAAGCCTATTTTTCATAAAATCATGTTTACTGACCTTAGTAAACCCTTCTCTTTTATTTTTTTATCAACAGAATTTTTATCATTTTTCCAATATTTTGCCAAGAACTGATGTTATCTAGGATGCCTGTTACCTTCTCTTTCCCCTTGAACAATTTCAATACTCATAAAATACTAGATCGGTTTTGATCGTCAGAATCATTCACCTGACATTTGCAGGAGACAATCCTAGAAGTCATTGCTTTTAGGAATACTGGGTGTAAGCTATCTAGGTTTGCCAATGTGAAATATTCTTCTGCTAATGCAAGTCATTTAGCATCCACACTGGCTATAGTAGTGTGATTTGTCTCACCTAAATTAATCTAAAATTATCTGAGTTGCCTAGTATTCCACAATAGAGAAAGAGCCATTTTATTCCAATTATCCTGAAGAGAATCAAATAAATTAAAACACATACCAGATACATTGCTGTAAACACACAGATATAAGTAACACTAGGTTAAAAAGCATTGCATACATACATACCTATATTCTTGTATACAATTGTGTGTAAAGGGAATTTTCAGGAACTCTGAAACAGGAATGTGTATGTGACCAAGAAACACTGTTTATGCTGTTGAGAACTATTATCTTGATGTCTACTAAAGAAAAACAGGTACCTTCTCTGAGTGTTGTAAGGAGGTCCCACATCTTCAAACATGTGCAGGATCTGTTGAAGCTGCCCTTACCTGTACAGATGGAGCTATCCTCAGACTGAGACCGCATGCACCGCAGCAGACATCATCAGCTGTACACGCTCCCTTGCTGCAGGACTGGGTGTGCAGAGCTGGATGCTGTGATAGCCTGTACTGCTGCAAATGCAGGGGTTGGTTTACTATCGTTAAAGGGCAACGTAACATGCACATCTGGCCTAGTTCCCCACTTGAGGCCTGGTGGTAATTTGGCTGCTACACTTGGTGGAGAATGTGGGCAGCAGAGTCAATTAAGCTTTTCCTGAAACTCTAAGGGAAGGGAAAGAGATATCCTTTGTCTCTTGCAATCCACGCCAAAATATCCAAACAAGCTTGGCAGTTGGAGATTGCTGAATATCATGGAATCATAGAATGCTTTGGGTTGGTAGAGACAAAGGTTATCTAGTCCAACATGCCTACAGTAAGCAGGAACATCTTCAACTAGATAAGGTTGCTCTGAGCCCCATCCAACCTGACCTTGAATGTTTCCAGGGATGGGGCTTCTACCACCTCTCTGGGTGACATGTTCCAGTGTTTCACCACCCTCATGTTGAAAAATTTCTTCCTTATATCTAGTCTAAATCTACCCTCTTTTAGTTTAAAACCATTACCCCTTGTCCTGTTGCAACAGGCCCTGCTAAAAAGACTGTGCCCATCTTTCTTATAGTCCCCCTTTAAGTACTGAAAGTCCCCAATAAGGTCTTCCCAGAACCTTCATTTCTCCAGGCAGAACAACTGCAACTCTCTCAGCCTTTCTTCACAGGAGAGGTGTTCCTTCCCTCTGAACACTTTTGTGGCCCTTCTGTAGACTCAGTCGAAAAGGTTCATGTCCTTCTTGTGCTTGAGGGCTTCAGAGCTGCACGCACTATTCCAGGTGGGGTCTCACCAGAGCAGAGTAGAGCAGCAGAAGCACCTCCCTCAACCTGCTGGCCACATTCCTTTTGATGCAGCCCAGGATACAGTTGACCTTGTGGTCTGCAGGCACACATTGTCACTCATGTCCGACTTTTCATCCACCTGTGTCCCCAGGTCCTTCTCTGCAGGTCTGCTCTTATTAATATCATTCCCCAGACTGTATTGACATCAACAGTTGCCCCAGCCCAGATGGAGGGGCCCACTTCTCAAGCTTTTCTAGGTCCCTCTGGATGGCCTCTGGTGTGTCAACTGCACCACTCAGTTTGGTATCATCTGCAAACTTGCTGAGGGTGCACTCAAACCTTCTGTCTATGTCATTGATTAAGATACTAAACCGCACTGTTCCCAGTATGGACTCTTGAGGGACACCACTTGTCACCGATTTCCATCTGGACATCGAGCCAATAAGGAATGCAACAGTAACCAGTCTAGTAATGGAGGGAGGGGAGTATAAGCAATAAATTGAAAGGATCACTACCTTTGTCTTGCCATCTCTAAGGGAAAAATTCCTTGCTGATAAGAATAATGATTCAGTGGGGTCCTAATCTGCAGAGGATGCTTTCCATGAGCAGTTTGAAAATGCAAAACTTTTTTTTGAAGGTATGAATATTAATGAGAATCAAATTAAGGATATCCACGGAGCTTATTGGGTGAGCAGTTTGGGCACTGGGAAAGCAAGCTGAAAACAGGATTGAAGCTCAAGAACAATTGGGAATGTAATGCAATCACAGAAGGATTAAGGACAGCAGCTAAATTATGAGATTTACAGGAAAATTACACGGCATGGAACAGGGCAGACACTTCCCAGCAGAGGGCGCAAAATAAGCCAAAAAATTTAAGTAAGGCACAGGCTGTTGTTTGGATTATACTGTGAAATAAAAAGAGACATCAAAATTATTTCATCTAAGAAAATCAACTGAAAAATAACGTAATAGAAGGTATGGCGCAAATCATGGTTACAGCAGATTTAGATGCCACTGAACCTAGCACAGTAGCAAAGGAATTAGGAACCTCAGTAGGAAAACTAGGGTGGTTGTATGTGCCCACACCAGTGATTATTGACCCTCTGGGTCTCGTCTTTTAGTTTCAAAATGAATCACACTTTTTTGTACATTACCTTTGTTAATAATCAAGTTAGCCAACTGATTGTAACTTTTAAACACTTCAGGATATTTCCACAGGTACCTTCGCTGGAAATCACCTAACCAAAAGATGTCACTGTGATATAATTCCAGTGGTGTAGATGCAAGAGTCATTCCTCAGATTCTAAACCAAACAATTCATAGTTTGTCAGCTAGGTTGAACTTTTTTGAGCTTTCAACTAAGATTGCCATTCAAGAAGCAGTTCTGCTGACAGCTGGCAGTGTTGTGCTGGTTTTGGTTCTCTTCAAATCTAAGTCTCAAGAAGCATATACCAATCAAACCATAGTGGTCGCTCTCAGGGGTTGCTCATAAGTACATTAGAAAGCTCTTCAGCCCAATTTTTATCACTACTTTTTACTAACATTCTGTTTCCCCACTTATTTTGCAGAAGTATTCTACTTGTCCAGAACTTTGGGGTTGTCCTGCTATTTGGGTTTTATTTTAGCTTGATTCATAAGGTTGTGCACAAGTCTTTCATTATTTGCTTTTGACATGGCTGCCTTGGGAATTCTCCATTGATAAAATGCCACATTATATAACTTCATGACAGTTAATTGTGTGATAGCTCTTTTCACAGGAAAGGCTTCCACCCACTTTGTAAATGGGTGAAAAATAACTAAACATTGCTGGCTTCCACAACTGGTGATCCAAAGGGGTGCTATGGAGTTAGTCTGTATCCTGGCTCAAAAACTTCAGCTGGATTTGTTTTTGAGAAATCAGAGCATTTACAATTGGTCCTGCTTAGGCAGCTGTGCTCCCGTTGCTCTGCATCAGCCACCATCACACAGTACGAATTCCATCTAATGTTTAGTGCTGCCACAATAGGCTTATTCATGAATAGATCAGGTCAGATTGCTTTGTACCTGTGCTGGACCTACCCATGCTCACAGACTATTTCCATCTGCTCCTATTGTTTCCTTTTATTGGGCAAACACCAACTACTGTTGCAACTGAATTCTCCAGAAGCCTAACTTTCCAAAGAGAATGAGGAAAGTCAGAAGGTCTTTCAGATCTGGAGTAGAAAGTTACATATGGTCCAAATTAACTCAAGTAACTATTCCATTAATTTTCTTAATTATTCAACTGGAATATCTGCTGAGCAAAGCCTGTTTAAGAAATGGATTGAGAAATATTTGAAAGTGAAAGAGAGAGATGGCATTTTAAGTACTTTATTATGAAATTTAGGTGTAGTGACTGGAACACTGAATACTGTAGACCTCAAAGCCATTTGGCATAAATTATCACTGATGGGCAATGATGTCATTAAAGCCTTCCTACAGAGAAATTAAAGACTACAGGTTTCAGTACATAACCAAGGAGAATTATGGCTCCTTGAAAAAGCTGTGTTCTCATTAGTTTCAAATGCTATAATAATAGCAAATGAATCTGATTGCAATATTACCAGGTCCATGTGATTTACTTATATTAAAATACATTATTGCAAGGATTAATAGAAGCAAAGTTGACCTAATTAAGTATAGAAAGGTCCACCATCTTAACTGTGTGTTAGAAGACTGTAAACCAGTAGCTTTACTTGCTTTACTTTGTGGAGCCATATCACAGATATGTGAAAGGACCACACATAAACTGATGAGCCTTGAACTGGTAAAATCCATCCCTAATGGAAACCAGGCCCTTGAACTGGTAAAATCCATCTATAGAGGAGACCAAGCATTTCTCAAGAGGAAGATGACTGGGTCAACTGATGGGGCCCAAACACAAAAGCATTTATCACGGTGTCTTCTGAGTAAAGACCGTATTTTTAAATTAAAACTTACATTTTACTAGGATATTGTGGTCATTACTTACCAGATTTTAGGTGTACAACCAAACTTATTTCTCCAACCAGAATGACTGAAAACAACACATAAAGCTCCCCAGGGGATGACAACTACTACTTTAACAGGAACAACAGGAGATGAATGGAAGAAAGCTTTTTCTTATGAATCCGTAGTAAAACAGTCAGTGACACTGTCTCAACAAACCAAGAAGAAAACTGAATAGAATCAGCAAGAAATCACAGTATGGGCATCAGAGATTAAGACGTTATAGTAAGGTTTGGTGGGACAGGCTGTTCTACAGTCCTGCAATATCGAGTTTGTTATGTGTACTATTTCATCCATTATTAACTATTAGCAATTAGTGTTATGTACTACAGTGGTAATTTGTTACCTATGTTATCTCAAAGTTTTTTCAACAAGGCACTGAAAAATCAAACCCCACATGTTTCCTCAAGAGTCTGGTGATTATGTGAAGACTGGAAACTGAACAGTTTGACCAATTACACTTTTAAGGAAATTGTGATTTGACCAGGTCATCAGAAAGAATTATTGTATCCTGAAGAGAAGCAAATAAATCTGAGTACATACCAGTAACATTGCTGTAAGCACGCAGATATTAATAAATAACACATGGGTGACAAGGCATTATATACACGCGTCATGGTTTATTATACACGTGTCATGGTTTAAGCCCACCCAGCCAGCATTAAACACCACAAAGCCTCTCACTTACTGCTATTCCCCTCCGGTGAGATGGAGAGAAGAAAGTACAATAAAAGACTGGAGGGTTGAGAGAAAGGACAGGGAGGGGCCACTCAACAGTTATGGTCACAGGTAAAAGACAGACTCTACTTGGGGAAATAAAATCAATTTAATTTAAAC
The DNA here is from genome assembly GCA_024336885.1 of Actenoides hombroni. Classification (NCBI taxonomy): domain Eukaryota; kingdom Metazoa; phylum Chordata; class Aves; order Coraciiformes; family Alcedinidae; genus Actenoides; species Actenoides hombroni. The sequence goes on from WUAM01000107.1 coordinate 37,669,384, forward strand.
AAAACCACTACCAATTTACCAACTGAATCAGAGTAGGACACTGATAAATACAGCCAAATCTTAAATATATCCTCCTCTTACTCCTTCCTTCCACATTGACTCAGCTCTGCTACCTCTTCCCACCCACTGGCACAGGCAGTTTCAGTCAGTCTCCATCCATTCCATACTGTTTTTGCCACTCCATCCTCCTCAGATGTAAAACTCCTCACAGTTCTCCCCTGCTGCAATGTGGACTCCCTCCCATGAGAGGCAGTCCTTCACAAACTTCTCCTACCAACATGGGTCCCTTCTGCAGGCTGTAATCCTCCCAGCAATGGACCACTCCAGCACAAGCTTGCCTTAAGAGTCATGACCTTCTTCAGGATCAGTCCTCTGCTCCAGTGTGGGGTCCTCCACGGCCTGCAGACAGGATTTTGCTCCACCGTTGATCTCTAAGGGCTGCAGGGGCTCAGCCTGCCGTCTCACCATGGGCCAAAGGGGAATGGCTGCTCCAGCATACCTTCCCCTCTCCTACACTAACCTTGGTGCCTGTATGGTTTTCTCTCTCAGTTTCACTGTCTGGAAAAAAAAGAACTCCCAAAAGAAAAGAACCTGCCCAGTAGGTTTTTTTCCCCTTTTAAATATATTATCTAGGAGCATTGATTGGCTTGGCCTTGGCCAGAGATGGGTCAAATTTGGAGCTGGGGGAGCTTCTAGAAGTTTCTTACAGGAGCCACCCCTATTGCCCCCTCCCCCGCTACCAAAACTCTACGAGACACAAACTTATCACAACATGTATACCTATTTTCTTGAAAAAAGTGCTGCACAAAGAGGATTTTCAGGAATCCTAACGCAAGAATTCATATATGACAGAGTCACTGACCCTAGAATAACAAGGCACTGCAAAGTGCTGAGGCTATCACAAAGCCACACCTGGAAAACACTGCCAGAATATCTGAAATAATGATAACCTCTGCCTGAACAGATATTGGCTATACCATCAAAGACTATTATCTTGACAGCTGCTAAAAAAAAAAGGGCACCTTCTGTGTGAGACCAGATCATTTAATCCTATAGGAGGGGTGATGTAATTTAACCACAAACAGAACCAATTGAAGCTGCCCCTAACTAACTGCAGAGGCAGAGCTATCATTGCATGCACCTCACTGGACATGACCAGCTGTACGCCCTCCCTTGATGCAGAACTGGGCATGCAGAACTGAGCATCATGGTAGCCTGTACTGCTGCAAACGCAGGGGTTGGTTTAGTATCATTAAAAGTTAACATAACATGCATATCTGGATGGGATGCTACAGTCCCGGGTAGAGAGTGTGAAAAAAACTCCCCTCTGAAGTACCTGACCCTGACTGGAGAGAAGGCGTAGCTGACTAGCACAAGCTGGACCACTAGACACAAACTAGATTTAATGGGATTCCCTTCACTCTAGCAGACTGGAAAGGGCTTTTTCCATACTCATGTGTTATGACTAAATTCCTCTGCTTCTTTTCAAATGGAAGACAAAAACATTTATTGAATAAACAGTTTTTCCTCTAGCTCTTGAAAAATTTCCATTTCCTTGTGGCAACAGATACCAGTTACATTTTATATTCCCCTTAATACCCTTGAGAAAGTGTTATTTTTGTCCTCAGAACTTAAAATCTCATTTGTTCTGATATCTTTATCTCTCTTTATTGAAGTTGCCTTTTTTCTAATTTGTAATTCATACACACTAATATTGTCATTTAAGTTTTTCTTTCCTTTAATTTCTTTTTCAATTTTTCTTTTAATTTCTTCCGTCACTTACCACTGAGCAAAAACAAACTGCCAAACACTTACTTGGCTTCTTACTTGAGTGTGGAATCAATCCAGAAATGAGTTTATTTTACAAATTTAAGGGTTATTTTTTTGTTTTAACCTAGTTTATCTCTGAAATTTTCTCAACCTTGGAAATTGATTTGCTATTTGAAGCGTATATATATATAAAGTGAAAATATAACGCTGAATGGAACTGCCCATTGTTCATTCGTGATGAGTATAACAACAATAACATCACTGGTCCCAAGTTAACCATCAACTTCATGTCCAGAGATCATCCATTTGTCTTTAACTGGAGTTCAAAATAGGCATGCAATTAAGAAATTAGGTAACTTATCCTGACTATACTGTATCAGACACTGGATTTCACTTGCATCATAGTTAAAATTAGCCAGCAGGTAGGTAGGGGATGAGCTTTCTCTTTCACTGCAGTCAAGTGAAGCTTTCTCACAGAAGCTGACTGCAAGAGATCACAACTGCTGTGAGACATTCACTGAACTGTTGGAAAACTCACTTGGAGAAACAACAGACTTTCCTGCAGGAGCAGGAAGAGCTGCCCAGAATAATATTATGGTCAGTGAAGAAATGTTTCACGCTTTTGAATGGCCTTGTCCCTTTGCATCTGAGGTGAATAGGAAAAAGAATCAGAAGCATTTGGAGGCATAGCTTTCGTTTCAAAGATGTTCCTTTGAGTTTCACGGGAGGCATGTAATAGGTAGTCAGCTCAGAGAGATCAAAGGCCTACAAATATAAATCCTGAAGTGCATCAAGTCAGATATACTTAAATGAGAAAGAAATTACTAGATAAATTATTTAACAGTATACGTAATGTTTCGACTTTGTGCTGCCACTTTTTATGGCATCTAAATCATTTTACTTCTCTAAATAGATCCTGGTGCTTTGCTGAAGTAACTGGAAATTACTTTCACCTCTTCCACTCTAGCAGTAAAAAATGAAATTAGCTTTATTGCTTCATTATAAGTTTTGGCAAATTATATAATTAAGAAAGAATAAATTTTTTGAAACTATGAAAGGGCCAAAGTTATGTTCATCTCTCTGAGCCGTTACGGAAATATTCTGTAACTTTAAAATAAGCCAGGTTATTCCTTTTTTCCTAGAGTCTTAAACATGACTTTCATTATTCGCAGAATGAGAGAAATAATGAAATCATGAGTCACATATAACTTTCGTCACTGAAATTTGGTGTCTACAATGACTGTTTTCTCACTACACCTAGGAATGTGGGGTTTACACCAGAAAGATATGTTGTCATTGTACATAAAATGAGACTTTATTCTTCTTCCTACAGAAGCCTGTAGGACTCCTCCACATCAGTACCACAGAGGGCTTTAACAGAGAAGAGAGGTAGGGAGTCCTGCCAAAGCACTTTACAATAATCTCTGTCTCAAAACTGTCTATTTTCTTCTGCCATAGTCTGTTTTCCCCATAGAAGAGTTGGCAAACTGCAGTGTGTGCACATACTTCAACTCCTCCAGAGCAAATGCTTAAACTATCAACAAAGACTGGCTTGAGCCACAGCACTGGGCTGTTAAGGGAAGGAAATAAAGAGCGCTTAATTGTGCCAGCTTTGCAACAGGGTGGCAACCTTTGGTGGGGCTGAGTAAGCCAGCCATCCACTTTATGGTAACATCAATACCTGCCTCAGCCATGTATTGCCCATGTTCCTCTTGAGGCTGTACATGACAGCATTGCAGCAAAGCTACTTGTACAAGTATGCAAGTCCCTGAAGTGGATGAGAAGGCATGCTGAACTACTGGGCCCAAAGGTAATTTGCCTTTGATTAGGAAAAGTGTGGCTAAGAGATCTTGCTGGAAGCTGTCAGATGGAATTGGGAGGCCCTGAGCAGCGCTGGCTGAGGGCTTCTGTGGTTTCACACAGCTGATGTGCATACGCAATGAGCACACTGCTGTCATATTGAGTGAGCTATCACAGACTCACTGTGCACGTGTGCAGACCTTTGCAGAGCAGCTGTACAGCATGCATGCAATAGCTGATATTCCTGCATCAACTGCCAAGGCTGCCAGACATCTGGAAAAGCAGCTTACATGAAAATAAAAGAAAAGTAATCTTCTAGCTATTTTTAAGGGACAGAATCCAGAGTCTGAAAGGATTTTCAAGTCCCCTCAGGTACTTGGGCCCTGGGATTCAACAAGGTAGCTACAAAAATCATCCTAGTCTCCCAAGAGAGAAGAGGTCAATAATCTGATCTACATGCACTTACAGTAGCAATAGGATGAGAGGCAATGGTTTTAAACTAGAGAAGTGTAGATATAGATTGGACATTAGGAAGAAGTCCTTTACTACGAGGATGGTTGAACACTGGTACAGGTTGCCCAGGGAGGTCATGGAGGTTCCATCCCTGAAAACATTCAAGGTCAGGCTTGAGGAGGCTCTGAGCAACCTGATCTCATTGAAGATGTACCTGTTTACTGCAGGGGGTTGAACTAGATGACCTTTAGAGGTCCCTTCCAACCCAGAGCATTCTATGATTCTCTGATTCATGTGTATCTGGGACAGAAAAGATACAGGGAGACCTCTTTTTTATGACAGTCCTCCTGTTACTGGTATCTTGATAGAGTTGATGAGGCATCACACCTAAAAGTGCAATGGCAACTAATAAAGTGTTGAGAAGGGAGGAATTACATTCACGTGCTGCCTGGGAGGTGCCACTGCTCTCTTCTGCTTGATGTTCTGGTGATGTGAATAATACAGCCTGCGCATGAACAGCTCTGTTGGTACATGTTGTAGGTGTCTGCAAAGATCAGATTACACTTACTCCACAATAATACCTGGGATGCACATCATTCTGGTCTTCCCAAAAGTAAACAAGGGTTATTACGAAGTTGTATTATTGCCAAAATGCTCATGCAGATTCACTTACTTTAACTCACAATTTGATGTGTCCTCATCACTACAGAGAAACCAACATGACACTAGGATCACAAATGTTTTTCTCCAGGATCAACTACTACACTTTTATATGCTTGTTTAATCAACTTAATATTCTTGTATATATAGAGTAGTATTTATTTAATTGGCAAGCTCATTTTAGACACACTATGTATAAATACATATTTTCACTTGAAGAAGAACGAAACACTTTTATAGAGGGTAAAAAAATACCAGAAGTTCTAAAAGAACTTAGATGTCAGCAGTGCAAGTCAAAAAATGTGACTACTCAGCTTTTAACATAGTTTCCCAGAACCAGGAAAAAAAAAAAAAAAGAAAAGAATGGAAATGCAGGGAACAGCTTGAAACACAGCTGAATTTATTTTAGAATAGAACCCTCATGCAAGACTGAACTCAGATTGTGTTAATGCTACTGGCATTTGACGGCAGATTACAGATTGTTCACATGGAAAATCATGGTAATAAAAGGTAAGCTGTGATTCCGAAGTGCTACAATGGCATTAATACAAATTCATATGTGGACACTTTCATCTAATTATAAGAGGGCTTTTTTTGATTTTTGGCATTAGTTCCTTCAGAACTGATTTCAGATAGACCAGAAAAAGCCACTCTCATATTGGAATATGCATCTGTAGAGACAGTGATATTAGTACAGTTCTGTTAGCTTAATTATGCCTCTGTAATATTTGCAGAATATTTTTTAGGATGGAAAGCAGTTGTGGTTATTGACATTGACTTTAATATTTATGATTTAATGGTGACTACAGAATTAGTATATTACACGACATTCACCTACCTTTGCATTTGACTAACCTGTGAGTTTATATATCTCACTTGTTTTTTTTTTCTCAAATCTCAGTTCAAATCCAAATAATAGTTTCTCAGTCTCAAATCACACAGCTTCTAAGATCTCTAAGAAGAATTTAATATAATTAATTGAATTTTTAATAATTTCCTCTAATGAACGCTTGTACAGATAGGAAGATTACTCTTTTTCCTAGTCAGTGATCCTTGCAATAGGTATATAAAAATGCAAAGGATACTATTCAAATGACAGGTGATAGATACAGTACAGTGAGGCAGATAAATGAACTTTGATGGTCTCTGATGAAAGACGAGTGTTCAAAAATGTGACTTCTTCTGTATTCAGTCCTACTTATCTTTTACCACCCTAAGTATGTTACTCATCCAGTTAGCTGAGTGCAATTATCTGTATGATACCATTATAAATATAGCAGAAAAAAAAACCATAAGCAATTAACACTGTACCATTCCTCTTTCATATAAATACAATAAAAGTCAAAAAAGACTATAATCATTATTCCTAACTTATGTTGAGTTATTTGGGGATTTAAAAACCTACCCATCACTGTCACAGCTAAACAACCTCCACTTGTAACCCAGATTTCCATCAAGGAAGAACTTAGTGGGTTTCATGAAATAGCTGATCTCCCTCGGGTTTCAGTATGTATATATTTATATACACACCTTTTGGATACTGTATTTTTGTAGTTATTATTATTTCAGCGACAAACCTGAGTACTGGGTTAGCCAGGAGACAGGCACGTGAAGAGGCTTTCTCCAGAAGAAAAACTCTGTGTGATCCTGAGGTTGTCCAATTTCCCAGTTCTGTGTGCTTTATCTTCTGATTTGTAAGCTGCCTCATCCCAGGAGATCAGCTGTCTCAGTAGTTCATAGACTAAAATTCAGCCTTTAATATAGTTTGATCTTGATTTTTCTAATCACTTTAAGGTTTAGCTCTGAGACCTTCAAGCAACAGAAGGAGTATCCTGGGACTACCTGAAGGCATTAAACACTGACTTGACATATACACAGAAGACTAACACTACTGAGGAAATGAGCCTTTATATGTTGTACCAGAGGGAAGACAAGCACAACTTGTACATCTCAGGAAATCAAGCAGTTTTAATGAAGACAGCATTGCGGTGTATTGCAATAATCTGCAGACAGGACCCAGTAGGCAGTTATCTGCAAAGCATATTCCACACCTCTGCTCTGTTCTGGCTGTTATCTTTGTGTTCACTGTGCAGAGCAATACTCTTCTTTAAGTGATTATTTTATTTTCTGGCTTCATCTGACCCTCAGTCCATTCCCCCAGTCCATTCAGCCTAAGAGATTTCCCTCAATTAAAAACAAACTCTCAAAGGGTAAGGAAGATGATTAATCCCTACAAGCTCGCAGTTCTCCATGGATATTTCTCTTGTGCTAACGATTTCCATTACCTTGATAAAACAATGCATTAATAAAGCAACAATAAGGAAAGAGAACATATTGGCATTCCAATAAACAGAAATGAAGAATAAATATTACAGTTCAATATATTAAAGAATTAAATACTAGGAGTCTTTTGGGAGAAAAAGAAAAAAAAAAAAGTAATGTAAAGAGATAAACAGGCTAGTTCTACAGGGACTGCCTGAGCCAAAGAATAAATTACAGCCTGAAATTTGCATTTAGCTCTGTGCCTACAAGAACAGGGCCTTTGCTATTGAATTCCACACATCCAGGATTTCACATAATGTGTAACCCTCCTTGTGATGCATAATAAGCAAAATTATTATTCCTCTTTTTACATTGCACTCCATTTTGGCTGCTTTTTAAAGATTGTTTATCTCTGAGAGCTCATCTCTCCTCCAGAACCTCTGTTGACACCCCAGTTTGAGCACATCTATTCTGGCGCAGCAGTCTGGTGAAGATGCAGTGTGCATTCATTTAAAAGGGGTTTTCTGTCAACTTGATTATGTTTTTTTCCCCTGCAACATTAATCAAGCCAACAAAAGCTCTCTTCCACAGCACGGCTCTATCAGCAAGGGAGTGCGATTATTTTCACACTTGCAGCTGAAATAACTCTGCTGGCAAAACTCTGCAGTGCAGGTCAAATCTGAAAAACAGCTGAGGGAGACTTTATGACTAATAATAAATAATACATGCTCTGAGAGCCATCACATGTTATTTAGTTTGTTGGATTTAACAGGACATAGCTGTCCCATGACGAATTTTCACTCTTTCTGATAATCCAGCTTCAGTGCAGTGTGCGTAATGGTGACGGGTAGTAACAAAATAGAAACCATTATAATGAGTTAATACAGTACCATTCACACAGTGTGCATTTATGATTGCAGTCAGTTTCCTCTAAGCTGCCAAAGAGAACTCTCACAGCTCTAAGCAAGTTTACTGTTCACACTATAAGCTCTGTTTCAGCAGCCTCCCCTGTGTACAAGGTAGGCAGCAATTCTTAAACTCCTTTCCCATGGGCACCTCTACACATATTCTGCAGGCAGACATGGTCCAGAGGGACTGGATACAAGCCATCTCCACCCTAGACGCTGTGTAAAGCTGTTGTCAAGGGGCAAAGCTAAAAACCCTTTGAGAGTATATCAGCGTGGGCTCAACAATGTGCTAAAACATCACCATGGCTCCCAGTTGACCTAGAATGTGATGAGAGTGAGTTCATACCTGCCTATAAAAGACCATAGGCTTATTTAAGCTGCTGGAGAACAGGATGCTCACTGAAACTGTCTCAAAATACTTTTGATTTTCAGGATGTCATGAAAACCATGGGTGTCTGCCAGACAGATGGGTAGTCCTTTGCATATTTTGGGATTCAGTGCAATACAAGCCGCTGGAATAAATTGCATTACAGATGGGCACATACATGTTATTAAAAGACCTTGGTTTTGAGGTCTTAAGATTGTGCAAACTTTAATTGTTTAAAATGAAATTTTCCCATATCTGGTGTTTGCACAGTGTTATTTCTTTGGAAAGTTTCGGCCCTAATGATTCAGACATTTCTGAGAATAAAATTAGGAAATCACACTGTTCTACCCATGTTAAAATACAGTCCTGTCAGTCTTTTTCATTGAACATTCTGTTTTCTCCATGTTTTAGTGCAGGAACTTGTCCTTTATTTAGGGGTTAATCTTTTTTTTGTGATGGAAGAGTCTTTTGTAATTTAGTGAAAATCTAGTAACTGTCCAGTAAGAAAAAAATAATCTCAGATTGCGCATACTGGTAATTCCTCATTTGAAAACTAACTACAATCAATAACAAGTCTAGTGTCACTGAATAGCCAGACCAGTTGCAGCTCTTCAGACTGCCCAAACTGCATGTATACCACCTATGGGATACGGTATTTCAGAAAAACTTTATACCTTCTGTTCCCCTTGTTTTGGTATGCAGCCAGGGGCTATAAGATAGAGAAGGAAACTCTCCTCTGTACTTGGGAGGGAACTGACCTCATGGGAGGCATATTTCCCTCTAGAGATTACTATTTCTCTCCAGTAACTAGAAAGAGAGCTTACACATCTAGTTTAGACTGGATGTCTAATTTGTAAATAGTTATGGAAAAGCAGGATAGATCTCACTTTAGATAAGCCTTGTTTATTATGCAAACTGAATGGGATGGTGAGGTTGTAACTAAAGACTATCTTATAACACAAGCACAAGAGGCCATCAACTGAAATTGCAAAGACTTCTGCCATTCCTGACTTCTGGTATCTTGACAGGCGGATCCCAGCAGTGTTCCTCTAACTATTCTTGAGTAGGTAATGTAGCTCCCATTACTGAGTACGTTTGTCTTCTGATGACTACTACATCTTAGAATCATAGAATCGTTTTGGTTGGAACAGACCTTCAAGATCATTGAATCCATCTGCAAACCTTGTACTGCCAAGCCCACCATTAAACCATGTCACTAAGCACCTCATCTACAAAACTTTTAAATACCTGCAAGGATGGTGACTCACCCACTTCCCTGGGCAGTCTGTTGGATCACTTAATAACCCTTTCAATGAAGTTTTTCCTAGTGTCCAAACTAAACCTCCTCTGACACAACTTGAGGCCTTTTCCTTTTGTCCTATCCCTTGTTACTTGGGAGAAGAGTCCAGCATCCACTCACTACAACCTCCTTTCAGGTAGTTGTAGAGAGTGATAAGCCTTCTTTTCTTCAGGCTAAACAAACCCAGCATCATTCACAAAATATGTTTAAGCTTATAAATACATTAAAGAAGATGTTTTTATTCTGAATAGTGTTCATTTTAACCTTTGTTCAGTTACACTCACTTTGGAATTGGGTGCTGCATTACCCCTGCTCCTGGAGCTGCACTACCTCAGGAAAATCCCTTTTCCAGTAGCATCTGTTACTGTTGATCAAATACCATCTTGAAAAAAACAAATCCTCAATACATCACTTATTTAGTCCATATTGTACAGTACAAAAGACACATAATATGCTCACATTATGACAGAAACGTTCACTTACAGCAAGTGGCTTCAGAGTTTTTGCTCAACCTCCACAATATATTTTGTATCTAATATAATACAGAAAAAAAATGAACTTGTACTTCATCTGTAAAGCAGATACAGTGAAAGATGTAGAAGTTTTCCCATGCCAGTGATTTCTTCCAACTCTGTCTCAAAATAGGTTAGGAAAAAGTTTTCTCCCATGTCAATGTGAACCTTCAATTCCGTACAAGCAGCTAACACAGTTTTGAAAAGATGCCTGCTGGCCATCAAAGAGAAGCCCCTACATATCTGTAAAGGCCCTGATTGCATTAATAAGCTTTACTGGCCTTGTTCAATGCCCCCAGGGCCTCTCCCAACCCTGCCCATGGATCAGAAGCCCCTTTTCAGCCCAGCCCCAGGTCGTCAGTCGCTATCCCAGTGATGCCAAAAGCTTGCTGGTCTCCAGCTTCCCGCATCCCTGTCCTGCTTGGTCTCAGGTCCTGACTGCCTGTGCCTGAGTGAGCACCTGACCCTTGCTACTCCCTGACAGCACCTTCCAGTGGCTTGAAGAGCACCTTGCTGACATTGATAAGTTGCAAACACTAACATATTCATGAATAAGTGAGCCAATGGTTTTGAAAGAATGACTTCCTTACCACTTTGGGCAATCATTAAAAATTATTGTGATTTTATTAAGAATATTATTAAGAATATTTGTTGTTCCTTTAAACTTTCATGGATTGCATTCATGTTCTGAGATGTGTGGCTTCCAATTAAGACAAAGATGAGAAACCAGATTCTGATGCTTGTAGAAGCCTAAAAATCTAAATGTCTATGGCTTGTTAATCATAAGGCAAACAAAAACAATATGATATTTTAAAACATAATACATCAAATTCTAAGTTGCATTAACTGACACTAGTTGAAGGTGTGGTTGATTATCAGGTATTTAGGTATGTTTAGACTCCTTTAAGTAAAGAGAAGGAATTAACATGGAGAATATTTGCCATTTCTAAAAACCTTATTGTGAAATTTTGTTGGGCTGAATAAGGCAGATGCTCAGGCCAACAGTTTAAAAGAAAAACCAAATTTCTCTAGTGTTTAAATTATAGAAGAATAAAAATATCCAAAAATCCTCTTGGATGGACAAATGCTGGCACTGATTTGAACCAAATGTTCCTGTGTTTGTTTCTTAATTTGTTTTCTCTGCAAAAATAAAATCTTAGTTTTCCATCCGTTAATACTGCTAGGAAGGAACTTAATCTTTCCAAGAATTGCTAATGTTTCTCTGTGTGTAGAATAAATATAATATCACACCCAATCACAGTTTCTCAGCCTCATTACAGAGACATGCTGGGGACATCATCTTGGCAAACTCATTAGGAATTTCTTGTTGCAATCAAATTTGTCCTGTCCTTAGTTGCCAGGCACGTTACAATAGGGACAACAAAACCTTGTAACTGCTCTTCCTCATTTATTAAATTTTGTACTGAATGCACCATCCACAAAGCCCAATGGAGTGTAAAAATGCTCATGCTGAAAAGAATTTCATTAGTCAGTGCTGGACATAGATTAGCATTATGAAGTTGCCATTCTGTAACTCTAAGTGACAAAACAGAGACGCAGGCAGCCTGTTACTTTTGATTTACTTTATGCTATCAAGTGTAGAAAACCACAGCTCTGTGGTTGAAGAACTCAGAAACATTGATGGGCTTTCTGTCAGTAGGACACCTGATGTCCATGTTAAAGTAATTTTTGTGGGTGACTATTGGTAACAAACTACTCCCAAAACCTTTGTCACTTGTGTGTCTCATGAGTCTAGTGATGATGAACCTCAGAATTCATTTCCACAAGGTAGGTCAGCATCTACATTTAGCCTCTAACTGGTGCTAAACTAATGCAGTTGCTCTGTCAGCCAGTCACCCCTCCTCAAACAAGTAGAGGCATTGGGAAAACGAGAGGACACTCACATGTTGAAATGAAACTAGATTTAATGAAACAGTCAAACTAATACCAATGTCAGTATAAAGTAGACAAACTTATACTCAGCCCAGGAAATATATGGTGATCACAACAAATGGGAAGGCAGTCATCAGAAGCAGGGTCAGAAGATGCCTGGGCAGGAACCCAAGCAGGAGACCTTTCATTTGCAGCAAACTTGCCCTTTATACGGAGCATGACATTTATGATATGGGATATACCTTTGATCCAACTTGGGTCATTGCCCTATCTGACTCCAAACTGCTAATAGCCTGCAGACATGATGATTCTGTCCTGGCAAAATCAGAGCACTAAATAAAAACTCTGCTGCCACAGTAGGTGTGATCCGAAGAAGCATCAGAGAAGGAATAAGGTAGAGCATAGATCAGATGGTCAGAACTGGGGCTGGAGAAAGGAGACTGAGGTAAGAGTAGAGAGGAGAACTAGAGGGAAGTGGAACTGGAAGACATAGAGGTGAAAGAAGCTCTCTTTTCAGTCACTTTAAGTAATCATCTCAGCTATCTGTGGGGCTGAACCTTTGATTTAAGTCTTGAAGTTTGAAAGCATTGGTCTTCTGGTATGATCAGATAGGTGTTTTCCAAAGTGTCTTTGATCTAGAGATTTTAAAGAACACTGTGAGATCAGTTTTGAGCCAAAATTCAAGTTCTAAACATTTTAAGATCAAACATTTGTACACCCTGAGACCAATAAAAAAGTAACATTTTTGTGTGATGTATATAGAAATTCAATTAAAAAAAACCCTTTCTGTCATGTGTGAGGGGGTGTAAAGCCTAAAGACAAGTTGAGAAGAAACAGGTAATTTTCTTTATATTCATTGCAGGGCACAAAGTGAACATAAATAATGGAAGATAATATTATTAACACCTTTCATTGCAATAACTTCAGAAGGTCTCTTTAAAAAAACAAAAGATTTTTCTTGAATAATATGAATTTTAACCTGGTAGTTTTCAGAACTAATGATTTACATTACTTGAACTGAAATCTTTAGCCAGTTACAGCTATGGTATAAATTTATGCGGAGTTCCCAGAAGAAATAAAAGTTACCTTCAACAGCTAATAAAAACATTCTCAGCAATTTCTCATATTTGGCAAGAATCAAACTTAAGAACAAATTAATTGATTTTGAATCACCATTCAGATGCAAAACAAATTATTTCCTATCTGTATATTTTAAATCCTTTATTTCATAATCAGCATATGCTGGAAAGAAATACAACACAACAGTAATAAGAGCTATTTTTAATATGAAAATTTAATATGAAATCAGAAAATGGAATTTATTTTTACAGTATCTCTTTTCTTAATGGAGATCTGAAATATACCACTTCAGATAGCAATGCAAAAATGTTTCTTTTCCAGCCAAATCTGGATTTGTCTGCATATGTTACATTATTGCTGACAAATTGGGCATAATGTAATATAAATGCAACTGTGGAACCATTCAGATGTCTGCTTACTTGGTCTGATTCAGCCTTTTAAAACAAATTAAAAAAATGAAAGCCGCTATAAATTTTATTAACTATTCACCATTTTAAATTTGATTTCAAGGACATATTCAGAGTGTTGTTTTAGCATAAATTACATGATAGGTTAAAAATATTAAAAATCTTCATTTTGACATAGTGAATTTGGTAAAACGACAAGCATCAGGAAGAAAATCACAATTTTGATCTCCCTGGTTTGCCTGACACAACTCTTTTCCTCTTAAAAGCCTTCCTCTTTCCTCCTTACCTACTAAGTCTAGATACAGTAACTGATTGTATAACACTATAAGTTTCATTACATTTTTCCCTGGAGAAAAAACAAGCACTGTTTATCAAATACTTTGGATGAAATACTAACACATTCTAAGAGCATGATAATGCTTCACTTTTTGTTATAAAATGTTGATGTTTTACTAGCCCTGAAAGGGCCACCTCACAGCTGAAATTTAACAGTTGTCAGTGTATATACTGCTAGAGGGCTGGAAAGCAAAATAAAATGTGTTCGCACACAACTGCCACTGAGTGTTTATGTAACCTTGTTTCACTTGGCACTCCAACAGATAACAAAAGCGCTACAGTAAACCACCAAAGTTGCACTGAGGAAATGATACACAACAGCAAAGGGCTGGGACAACACTGCAGTTCCTTTTGAAGGCTGCTGGTGTGAATGCTCTAGGTCTTAAAAGTGCATTTCTTGGCAGGAGGCTGTTCAGGGAAGCTCAGAGACACCAAAGAGAAAGCCTTCAGTACAGATACAATGCATTGCCTATAGGAGCTGTTCATACAGTTAACTGGCTAATTCATCAGGACTGTACATGTCAATAGTGAAAGACATATTACATGCTTTATCATATAGCTCTTGTTTTGCCCCATCCTTAACACCTCACTACAAGAAGCAGTGACATTATAGTGATAAGGTTCTCTTCAATTGATCTATAAGCCTTCTCTTCTGACAGGTAAGCATACATATCAAGGATACCTGTCATCTTCTTTCTAAGGCATTTTTCAGGTACACAGGCTCTTCACAGACAAGATACCAGGAATTCCAATTTGCCAATCAGATGTAGGTCAGCATTCCATTTAATAACAAAGACCAAATAAGATTTACATTGAAAGATCCTAAAAAAAAAAAAACAACAAAAAACCAACAAAACAAAACAAAACAACACCAAGATAAATCAGTAAGAGCCTCAGTAGATCAGTCTCCAGGCTCTCCCAAGCAATGGAAATGTATCTGTTGCCATATGTATGTGGAGTCCCCAACAAAGAATGATATGGACCTGGCCTTGGGGGGGAGGGAGGTGATGTCCAGAGGTGGGCCACAAAGATGAGCAGTGACCTGGGGCACCCCTTCTACAAGGACAGGCTAAGAGAGCTGGGGCTGTTCAGCCTGGAGAAGAGAAGGCTCTGAGGTGGACTTCCAGTATCCTCCTCTGAATATATACCATACCATCTTCGTGCAGGTGATTATTGCTGTGCAAGTATAATACTTTTAATTTGTTTCTTAAGAATCTCATCCTATATTTTTTCTCAGTCTGTTAAGATTATTGTTCATTCTAATCCTGTTCTCAAACATACTTGCAATTTATCCACATTACCCTGTTACCCTCATACTGTGGAAAGCTGGTCCCAGCACTTCAAATGGGTCTCACTAGGGCTGAGCGGAAGGGAAGGATCACCTCCCTTTATCACTGATGACACTCTGTCTAACATGGATGAGGAGGTTGTTGGCCTTCTTTGCCACAGGGGCACATGGCATGGTCAGCCTGGTGTTTACCAGGACTCCCAGGTCCTCTTCTTCCAAGATGCTTTCCAGGAGCTAAGTTGTATGGTGTTACTGCTCCTCAGGGGCAGGACTTGTCACTTTCCTTTGTTCAACTTCATGAGACTTGTGTTGGACCATCCCTCCAGACTGCCAAGGTCCCTGTGAATGACAGGACACCGATCTGGTCTATCAGTCACTCATCCCAAGAGACCTATTATTCTGCCCAGAAAAGAAGAGACGTCTTCTAATAAGGTCTCTCATTTAGCAGAATTATAGCACAACAGAGGATTTTGTCACCATTGTGTTGCGGGTGAATTCAAGACTTTTGTACTTGGAGGACTGTACAGAATAAATATAATTCTCCTTAGACTTTTGCTAACAATCAGAAGGTACATAATGTTGCATCTTATAAGATTGTCAGTGGAATCCTGACAGCATGAAGTAATAAAGTGTTAAATAAGTCAATTTTCAGCCATTTAAATTTATGTTGGATTTTATATTTGGGATATATACTCTTTTTGTATGCTCCTCTTGTCACTAAATGTGTGTATCAAATATATATTATGAACAGCGTAACAGACTTGAAAAGAATGCATTGCAAGGATGCAATTTTGTTTAGATATTCTGGAGGGACACTATAAACCACAGAAATCTGGGTTGCTTGTGATGTTACAGGGTTGCTGAGATTTCTGCAACAGCCCTGTAAAAATAGCTGCTTATTTATTTTTTATATCAAATGGACTTTTAAAAGCTTTTCATGGTGTTATAAAATAAAAAGTCATCATCTATTTCCTATTCTTCCTCTCTTCTTAAAAGTACAGAAATATATTCCAAACTCACAGGGTAGAATCTATCAGTGTGAATCCAAAGTCATTTATTTCCACAAATATGGGAATTGGAATTTTCCTAGCAGTTCTCAGACTCTCTTTTAAGAATGGCAATAGTTCATCAGCTATTTGTTTCTCTTCCAGGATGTTGGTCTGAATATTTTCACATCCTAATCCAGTGACAAACATAGCTAGTCAGAAGCCCTGATTAGAAAGTTGCTTATTCTGTTGCCCCTGTAGGGATCTAGGAACATAATCTTCAGTTGTAAGGTTTATGACTGTCTTAACTTGCAGACTCATATCTTACAATGCTGAGGGTTTTGAGGCTGCTAATGTGCAGGGAAGAACTGCACAGCTAAAGCACCCAGGTGTTTTTTAAAAATCTTTCCCTTTATTTGTCTATTTTTCTCTTTTCCCTTTATTTGTTTCAACATCACAGAAGAAATTCTCATATATATAAATGCTCAGGATCAGAAAAATAATTATGGCACTTTCATAGGTCACACAGAGACAACCAAGAAACTGAAATATACACTATAAAAGCACTGGTATAGAACTTAAATACAGCCTGCTCTCCTTACTGCAGGTTATAGAAGAGAAATATGCTTGAAATTACTTTGTAATATTTGTCTTTGATCAATAACACCCTTGTGTGATCTACAGCAGTTCAGGTAAATACTTTCACAGATGCAAGATGGTGCTTTCTAAACAATTTGTAATAAAGTGAAACACATATCAAATCCTGTCCCTGTTTGGTAAGGGTGTGTAGCAAATCATAAATTAATTTCTGAAAGCACAAAGCCATTTATACATGAGCGGTCATTCAGAACACTAAACATTCCAGTGGTGTTGTGCTGGAATAATAAAGGATTATTAACATATCTAAAATATTTTTATAGAGTTAATGTATTACACAGTGGTATCTAAACGTACTTGAAAATAGCCCAACAGTGTATAATTCATTAATGTGGTGTAAATTCACATGCTGCAGCGAGCAACTGCTCAGTGAAGCCTGCCTGCTGATGTGAAGATTTTGGGAGGCAGTGTGTCAGTGTAGAAGCAGGGTTAGGGGCCACCACAAGGCAACACGCTCAGGTCCTTGGGAACATCACTCATCAGCACTGCCATTATGGACCAACTCCCCCACCTGATTAAGAGGCAATTTTAATGGGCCCTAACAAGAAGCTAATCTAGCCCTACATGGCTGAGAGGAATGCTGCTCCAGTTCAAGATCTCAAGGTAGAGGGACTGGAGGGGAGAAATGGATGAATACGTTGGGAAATATTGTACAGTTTTCCCACAGCAGTTATTGCTCCTTTGCACCATCAGAAGTTTCAAAACTAGATGGCAAAACAAGATGAGGGGATAAAAGAAGAGAAAGTCTGTGTTGTTTTCTCATTATCAGACTAGCCCTTTCAGTGCTGAAATTTGTCATTTGTCACGAGATGAGAAAATGCCACAAAGCAAGAAATATTGCATAATGAGGATGCTGGACCTGTGTCTGACATGGCACTTGAGAAACCTCTTGGTTTTACCTTTTTTTGATGACAGAGAGATAATAAACCAGTTACATTTATGTAAAAGTGTGATATCCAGAGAAATGCTCAAGTGCAAGGTACAGTTCAGTTGTGCAAATACAGTGCACAGCATAAACAGGAACACTTAATAAGTGAATCTGACAGACAGTGCTCAAAATAAACCTACACTGTTCTTGGCAGTAAATGATATTTTATATATTTCCCCTTTGTTTGTTTCAAGGAAGTGTTGTGTTTAGCAGTATCTTTACTTGTATCATATTATACACCAAAAAAAAAAAAAAAAAAAAAAAAGAGAGAGAGATTTCCTAAGGCATGCACTATTTGCATGTGTACGCTGTGCCTAAATTTAGGGTACATACTATAGTATATTTTTCTGGAAAAGAGTATAGTAACACAGTTGCTGTGCTAGCCATGACTCTGCTTCCTTCCATTTTTTTGAGTATTGTCAGCTCTTTTACTGAGATTGGGTTTGGACTTCCACCTCCCTTCAGCTGGAATACTTGTTTCTCTCATTCCTTATCCTGTTTCTGAGCTGTGTGATAATGATAACTATTTTACTCCAGAAAGGCCTGGATGGATTTTCACTTTTGTACCTTTTTTCTTCATGATTTAGGTGTGGAGGTCCTGAAAGTACCCTGGAGTTAGAAGCAATTATGTAATTGCCTGTGAAAATCTTTTTTAAATCAAATGACTGTTAACTCTTAGAGATGAAAGTAGATATGACATAAACATTCAAAATTAATTCTATACAACAACAGATGTTCAGAAGAAACTAAGGTTTAAGGCTATTTTGTGAAAACTAAGAGTCATTCAGTTTAACAAGAAATTAGGACCTTTAGGTGAGTTTACTACTGCTGTCCTGGTGAATACTTAATTTTTTATATAAAGTGAGACATCTCCCAAATGTTTCCCCACCTCGTGTATGGAAAGTAAAACAGCAAGGATTTGCATTAGTTTTCAAAAATCCAAGGAAAGTACCTACACAGCAAATCTATTACCTGTACTAATAGGTCTCTTTCTGTCTGGAAATTTCACCTTGGAACAAAGATACCTCTCCCAATTTAGATTTTATTAAACTATACCCTTAAAAAATGATTAATTTCTGAGCAGAAGGTCTGCATAACTGAAAGATTCCCCAATGAATTCTACTTGAGGACTGCTCTGCTTTTATGCCTCCACTCCTTTCAGCAATGCTCGACAACAGTTTGCTCTCTTCCAAGATGGCTGTGACACTTCTTGTCCTCTGTTCGCAGTCTTTTTTAACTTTTTCATTGCCCTTTCACACTTTTGGCTCTAAGCCTTCACAAACAAACTGTGCAATGCATCTGGAATCAAGGAAGAAAGTACTGCATAATTATTAAGTTAAATATTGTCTCATAGCCCTTATAAAGAAAGTTTCCATCCATTGCTTTTCCTGGTTATTTCCCAACCACCTGCTATTAAAGTTAAACAGATATGCTCGAATACTACATACTCAGACAAGATGTAGCAAGAATTCATAAATTATTACAGAAAAGCTCCCTGCCTTCCAAAGAAAGGCAGATGCAAATTCACAACTCTTGGAGATGTCATCTACAGTGGTCTCTGTTGTCCAGCCAAACTGCAGGGAGATTGTTGAATTCCAGACATCCATATAGCTTGTACCTGGCTGGTAGTTTCCCTCATTCCTTAAAGGTGACTTTAACAATTCTAAAAGCTTCTCCTTCCTTCACAACTGTTTCTAAGTCAGATTTTGTGTCTCTTTTTGCCTATCCTGGTTAGCTGCCTTTAATATAGATTTGCCAAATCTACTTTTTGTTTTGCTGTTTTCTACATTTCAAACAACTTTACACCACAAGAACTCTACTTTGCTGTTCTTTCTTTCACATTCATCTGCCTTTAAATGAATCTGAGCTTCCACACAAGTTTCTGAACAGCCCTTTCCCCCAGATTTTAGGGGGCAGTGGCAACAAGTTCACTTTTCTTTCTGTTAAAAACTCTGGTGCTTTCTCAAGGCCTTGCCTACACATACACCTTTGACTTTTGTTCACTTGGTGCACATCTCCTATTCCCAGACTTCTAGAGGTCTGCAAGGTGCTTATGGGGGCATGTCAGAGGTGCATGGAAGAGCTGGGCAGCTCCCCACAAACAGATTTCAGGGGCTTGTGTGGACACTCAAGCTCTCATCTCTAACCTCGTCATTAAGAAGGATCACAGTTTGCCATTTTGCCTGCTATGTATTTGGAAGAGATCAGAATGAAGACTTGGTTGATGAGAATAACAGAGAATAACAACCTCTGTAAAGTGCTTTCTCATTAGGCATCATGGCATTAGAAGTCAGTGTCCAGATGTTGAAGAAAATGGTAAGCCCTAAATTCAGAATGGGCCAATCTTGGCAGCATTGGGGTTAGGAGTCAAATCCAAGTTTCTTGACTCAGCCATACACACCTCAGGAACTTAAGATGCTGCAGCATCCTATAGCCACACTTCTGCATGAGCTGTTTTCCCACTTTCGTCCTCTCTAACAAGAACAGCAACTTGCCAAATAATTTCCAGGTTACTGCCAACTGTGGGGAAGGGACATGAAGGAGGACCCAGCTGTTGCCTCACATAGTAGAAAGGAAGAAGCTGAGATAAGGAGAGAGGATGCCCCTGCTGCAGTCTTGGGAGGGCTGGATGAACCACAAGATATTCCCACTCTCTCTGACCAGCAGGAACAATAGCATCAACAGTACCTGCATTAGGCTGTGGCAGGAAGGAAGAGGAATTCAGCCTTTTATATGAAAATTGGTCCTGATCACCTACAAGAAATGCAAAAGATCAGATGAGAACATCCCAAGGAAGACATCTTACTCTCTCAAGCAACCTAACGGAGCTTGCCACTATTTTTTGTACACACCATGGAAATTCCAAGTGCTGTTATTTCAGTACAGGCTTGGAGCCATTATTCTGAAGAACATTCTAGTCAAAGATATAGACAGTTTCTAAAATTTGTACCTTTCCCATCATTTATTTAGTAAAATATTTTTAAAGTTGCAGCTAAGTCATAAAATGTTCTGTCTATTATTTTGTGTTTAAACCTCATCAGTATCTGTATATTGAACTACAAAACAGTTACATTCTAGAAAATAAATAAATCATTAGATCAGTGAATTATGTGTCTACAATTAAAAAAAAAAGATATTCTGATGATTCAGACCAAACTGTACATAGAATATAAGGTTATCTGTATTTCAAAAGCAATTATAATACCATAATTTAAAATGTATCTTTTGTTCTAAATGTATTTGAGACTTCTCTGAATTCCTTCTTCACAGCACTGAAGACGCTTTTCTAGTCCTAAAAAGTAGTATCAGCTTTTCTCACTGATGCAATTGTTATTGGATGCAAAAAAGGAAACTTTTCTTTTGTAAAAGAGAAATTGAGTTAAAAGTCTGTCAATACTGCATAAAAAATGTCATATTTTCATCTTCAGTTTTGAACTGTTATCACCAAAACTTAAACATTCCCTGAAACATCAGACTCTTAGCATTTGAAAATCATATGGTTTTTGTCATGCCCCTTGGGCAGTCTTTAACATATCACTGTTCTCCTGGCAAACATTTTACTGCTTTGGGTGCAGACAAATGGCAACTGAAACAATTTAGAGTAACTTTAAAACAATTTTATGTTCTTCCAGTAACGAAACCATCTCAGTGTAGACTAGTGTTCAGGATAAACCAAAATGCCTGGTGACTCTTGTAATTTATGAAAATTGCTCATACCCCAGGGTAATCTTTGCAACCAGGTATTGCTGGAGTCTAGAAATGACTCAGGAATAGACTCTTTTGTCTCTGCAAACATCTGAAAGAGTATGTCACTTACAAAGGTAATCATTCTCGGGAGATCAAATGGATTTACAACAACATTTCCATGTGGAAAAGGTAAAAACTATCATGATCATATAAGAACCCATGCTCACTAAACATACATCTTACTGTGACAAATGCAGTACAAAATGAAACATGAAAATTATTTGAGGCATTCTTTTTTTCTTCTCTATACACAGTCTTTGCACGTAGCATGTCTCTCTGCTTTCTCAGCTTTTCAGCTATAAGAATGAGTATGACACTGCTAATGGTGTTGTATTACAGAGAACATAATGCAATTTTATAGGTTTCAAAGCCTCTTCCCTCCTCTCAACCTTAGTTTTTCACCTACTGTCTTAAGTTTATAAAAAATCAATGCTTTAAACAAATAAATGAAAATCTAATTATGTAATGTTACATTTTCTGTTTAGTTGAATCATTCTTTTTTTGGCACAGATTTTGTCCTCCACAGAGAAGAATGAATGGATAATATTGAGGGCTTTATTGAAATACTTCTTAATGTCCAGCTGGAATTAATTCTGCAGAGTAGTTTTGACTGTCAGTTTAACAACACTGGAAAGACTGTCCTCCATGGAATGAAGTCTGTTTTGTTTGGAAAAGATCATACGAAATACCAAAGGAGGGTACTAAATACACAGAAACTGAGAAAACTGTGGACTAGGAAAGATACATTACATACAATGCTAATATTAATGACTATCAATTACCTTATCTTCTTCTCTCTCCTTAAACTTGATTGAGTCAGATACATATGAAATTTATATGGGACTTACTGATGACCATTTGTTGCCAGGGCCACAGTGAACTTTTGAAGAGCATAGCTGTCTTGTCTTCCATTGAGTCAAGGGACTTGAATTTCTAGATAATTCTGTCAAATTACTGTCAGACTCAGTAATGTATTTGTTTAAATCCTGATGGTCTTAGTGTCAGGTCTCAGTTGACCTATATGAAAGTATTAACTTTTAATTGTAGGTCAAGATCCATTAAAGAAACTGAGACATGTCTGAACTATTACAAACTGTGTCTCATCTTTCTGGTCCCTAAACTGCTCTGTGACTGTACTATTACCTCATTCCTTTTTCTGCTGATTGTCAGTTGTCAGTTCATATAAAACTAAAGGTAAAAAGTACTGGTATACAGAATAGTAAACCACTAAAAAGTGAAGCCGCAGAGCATTGAATATGAAGGCAGCATCAGTGTAAACTTCAAAAAACACTGTATATAGGGAGCTGCACTTCCATAATAATGGAATAAATGGTATTTTATGCTCCACATCATTTAGACCTCAATCTCTGTTCTGGTAAACCAGAACAATTCTGTGAATTGTTCCTAAGTCATTTATAACCAGGCCTCTGCACCACTGACAACAGCACCTTTGAAGTCAGGCAGGGATTATTACTTCACGCTGAATTTTCTGAGCAGCTTTACCCTCTTTCCATATGCATCCATTAAAAATCACAAAGGAGAAAATGAAGATACAAGTCACAAATTAAAAAAAAAAAAAAAAGCTAACAAACACTTTGGTTTCCAATGGAAGAACGAAAATTTAGTTAGCACCAATTCTGGACAGCACAAAATAATCCAACCTACCTTTAATTTTTAATTTGGAGTTTTAGAGTTCCTGAAATGCATTTTACAGGAGGGGGTAGGGGGTGAGCTCTGTATCTCCGTGTGTGTCCGTGACACCTAAAGGCCCAGACCTCTGGGAAACCAGATCCACCACCCCATGCAGTGAAGGGGAAAATTGTAACTTTTCACATCATTTTTAGCTCTCCATCAAACAACAGAACTGCCGGGGAGGGGAAGGGGGAGGGGGGGGGACAAAACAAAAACAAACAAGCAAGCAAACCAAAAAAAACCCAAGAACCATAAAATTCCGTAGCACAAGAAAAGGCTGCGCGTATCTATAGAGACAAACCGATCTAAACCACACAATGGAAACGGCTGGGGGACGCTTCGGTCGGGCAGCGGTGAGGCCACCCCGCTGAGCCAGCGTTTCCGACCGTTCAAGGGGTCACCTTGGGCCCCAGGTGACAGCCGAGGGGAGGCCCTCAAGGGGGGCGGTGGAAGGGATCCCCCTACTCCGAAGAGAGATCTCTAAGAGGATCGGCGGAAAGGATGTCCCTGAGCCGAGAAGGGGGCGAGGGGGCGGGCGGGCGGCGGGCCAGCCGGCCACCCTCCGGCCAGCTCTGAAGAGAGCATCGGCTGTAGACGCGGCGCAGCGGAGGTAGAGAAGAGGAAGGGGTGGGCGCATAAACTCGTAGCTCCCCCACGCCCTAGCCCTGCGGGTGGCCTTGGGGCCCGGCCCGGCTCGGCCCGGACCGCCCCGCAGCAGCCCTCTGCTCGCGGCCCCTGGCGGCCGGGGCGAGGACAGCCGCTCGCGGCGCCTGCGCAGCGGCGCCGTCCGCTCCACCGAGCCAACGTGCACGCGCTGGAGAGCTCGGGGGCAGCGCGCGGGGCGGCGGCGGCAAGCGGCAGCGGCGCTGGGTCGGCGGCCCTCGGTTATTCGGCGGCGCTCGGTCATCTCCGCCGCCCGCACACCGTGTCCCGGCCGATCCTCGCCGCCTCGGGCGGCAGTGGGTGAGTGAGGAGCAGAGCGGGACGGCCGGCGCCTCGTCGCTGCGGGGGCTTCTGCCCCGTCCCGTGGGCTAGGCCGGGCGGAGGGGTGCAGCGCGGCCGGTGGCGGAGAGCTGTCCCGACTGGGGTGTCCCGGGAGCGGAGCAGGCAGCCGCACCGTGGGGGAGTGTCGGGGCTGGCAGGCAGGCGGTACCCCCTCGCTTACCTGGGGCGGCACCCACCCGTGTGGGCGCTGCTGCTGCCCGGTCGGGGCGGGGGTCCGCGGGGTGTCTCGGGAAGGGGAAGGGGCTGCCCGGAGCGGCGTCGCCTGTGAGGGGCCCGGCGGGGTCCCCGGCGGTGAGCGGGCGTGGCGCGCTGGGCGCTGCTTGGCGAGTGTGCGTGGGGCAGGGGTCCCGGGTGCGGGGGTGCCACGCAGATCCCGACGGGCAGGCCCTCCGAGGGGGAAAAGGGTGAAACGGGCCCGGACGCCTTCCTCTCTTGGCTGGGACGGCGGCTGCTGGGTCTGGAGGAGTCGCCCGGAAAACTTCTCTCAAGGTGTTTGTGCCACTTCCAGTAAGCCAGGGAAGAAAATGTTTTGGCTGTATTTAACAAAGGAAGAGCCCCGCGGACTCTATTTTTTGAAAGAGGTTAACGGTTGTCTCTAAAATAGGCAGATAATAAATTTTGCGTTTTAAAAAGCACCGCCGCCAAAACAAAACCACAAAGTACAACCACATCCATCTGAAGCTTTCATACTCCTCTTAAAACTTCTTTCACTTTTGGCAGGGTCACCTAAAGACTCCATTTGGTATTAGACCTGCAGTAGCCAGGGCAGTCACTGCAGCTGAACCTTTAAGATGCTGAGTATGGGTAGGTGTATTGAGGCTATGAGCTTGATTCTCCAGGGGTCTAATGGACCTCTCCCAGGCCTAACACTGGCAAGGGAACAATTCATTCATATCCTCAGGAAACAGGAGGGGTGCAGGGAGCCTCAGTGTTATCACAGTTGAAACTGAGATTGAATGTTGCATTGTCAAGGGGTGAAAGAGTAAGAGAGGCTAGACTTGTTGGGAACAAAACAAAGGAATAGAGCCAGTGGGAAGAAGACTGTAAGCAAATGAAGACACTTCAAAGAATTTCAAGTTTTCATAACCCTATTGTTATATATAAGTCTGGGGAGAAAAGAGTGACAGTTACGCAGATGTTGGTATTCTAAATGAAAATCAACACCTTAAGCTTATTATTACTCTAGGCTGGCATTGAAGAAAAAAATAGTTGTGCTTTTTTTTGCAACCTTGCTGCTCATCCCCACCTTCTGTACCATCTTCTCCCTATGCTGGCACCACTGTTTATACAGCAGTGGGGTGAAGTGGCATGGAGTATTACTCACAGATTCACACTAACCTTTTAAACATTTTTTCTGATTAACCTAATTAATACTCACATCTGATTCTCTCTGCTGCCATAGGGATTCTTACGCTAGCTCAAGGAAAGTTGTGTGAAGGGGAGGGAGTGAGTTTATTTTTTTGTATATACATGAATAGGTATATATGTAAAAACACTGGGCTTTGTGTATGGTACACACATAGGCGCATGTACACCCGTGTAAAGAGGTTGTGCAACTGTGATGTGCATTCTGGATCTTGTGTTGAACAGAGGGAGTGCCATTGATAAAGTGGTTGGGGGGGAGGTTTACAAGTGTGAGGGGTGATTAGTAGTCTGAGTAGACTATCCAGTAAGGATGAGTTTGTGAGATGCTGGACCAGGGAAGTGAGAGTAGAAGCCAGAGAAGAGAGGATTGGGAATTACTGTGTGAGAGTGCTGTTTGGGAACAGAAGAGTGAAACTTTTTACTCATCTCTTCAGACACTGCATTTCAACTTATTTTAGATGAGAAAATTTTGTTTTCTGGAACACATTAGGATAGAGCCTGGGATTCCTGAGTATCTCCATTTTCATTGCATTAGCAAATACCAGGAAATCCCCAGGCAAAACATGGATTATCCCTTTCTCACGCCAAGTTCATTCAGAAATTTACATCCAAATAATGCTGCAAGATAATGTATTAGGTCAAATTACAATGCATTGCATCTGATTGTAACACATAAAGGTGTTGAGATTATAGCATGGTGGCATCAGTTTCCTTTTGGTAGAAACTGAGAGTTGCACACAGAGTTACTGTACTAATATTGTTGTTTCCAGAAACACTCACAAATGAAGAAAACTGAAACTTTAGTTAGCTTTAATTTTCTCTCTGTACATCTAGATTAAACTACAGTTTTCTATTAAGTAATAATATTGTTTGTTGCATTTAAAAATCCTGTTATACTCAAGGTATTCAAGAGATGAAGTATTTTGGATTTACCCTCATTACTGTGTTTGTGTTACATCAAGACTTATGTTCTGAATGTGACTCAAGTCTGTGTTCAAATTCTGGTTTTCTAAATTTCCTTGGGTCTTTTATTGTGCTTATCACCTTACTATCTCAGTACTTGACAAACACCAACACACACACACAAATTGACAAAATTCTCCTAAGACAAGGAAGTAACCATCCTCCCACTCACCGTGAAGAATGCAAGATAAAACTATGGAGACCAAATCTGGTCCGGGTAGGATCTTACTGTTTTTTCAGGTTATTGAGTTCAGTGCCCTGGTTTATATTAAGTGCAGAGTTGCAAATAGATTTAATATCTGATCTAAGACTATGCTGCTTTTGCAAATCAAACACTCGGGTTTTGGGAGAGGCATCACTAAAATAAAATGCATATAGGTAGTGTCCACGTTGAAACAGCATTTTTAAATAATTCATGCAGAGTCATGAACAAATTCTGTGGCAAAAGCAGGGATAAAATATATGTCAGGACAGTGCTAATTTGCTTTAGTCCACAGTATCATGAACCATTTTTGTTTGCTGTGTCATTTTAAACAGCTCCCTTTTCCAGTGATCATCTTTTCCACCGTTTGGTCCTGTCTGCCTCTGTGACCTCCCTGACTTGTGATAGCATGACTATTTCCATATCCATCTGGTGAGATGGATTGCAGAATTAATCAGGTTGAAAAAATAAATATATATATATATATGACTTGATTTTGACTCTTACCTGACTTTTATAAACAGCTGGGTGGGGGAATGAAAAATGCAGTTGGTACTGCTTAACCCAAATATGAGTGCTGGGAAAGGCCTGAGCCATTTTGCTTCTCCACTTGCCTTGTCCTTTAATCCCATAAGATTTATATGCTTCATTTCTTTCCACTTACTCAACAAATGACACCAGATTCCTATAGGCAAGATTTTCATTTTCTTTCACTATCCTGTTAAGAGCTTTTGCTTTCAGTTTCTCAGCTCAGTTCTGAACTTCTCTGCTGTTTTTCATCATTCTCTTCCATGAATTCCTATCAGCTGTGTTTCCAGAGTGCTGTCTTTCTCTGGCTCATGTTTCTGTCTTTTTTTAAAATTTTTTATTTTTTTTTTTGCTTCAGCCTCCAGAGACAATCTACTTTCTTCCCCCCATCACTTGCTTCCTCTCCTCTTCCACATGATAAACAAAAGCACTTGCAGTGTGCACTAGAGAACAATACAGAGTTGGCAAGGGAGTGGATTAAATGACCTAATGTCTAATATCTGTTCTCCTGCCAGCTGTTTTTGAGTTCAGATGCTAGTCTAATCTGACAATACCCAGACCTTTCCTTATTTACCTTTGGTTTGTTACTGATTCTTGTTAAGTAAAATTTGGTATACGCTTAACCCATCCTCTTGCTGCCAACAGTTTTGATGGTTCTGATTTTCAGATGATCTATGTTTTAATCAAAGTTGCTGAATACTTTTATTATAATAGCTACATTTCAAAAGCAAAGCCTGTCCTCATACTGGAAGTTAAAGAAATTACATACCACCTAGAATCACACCATGTGTTTTGGCTAGCTAAAGAAACATATTTGTTGAAAGTTAATTTTTATGTATCTCAGGCTATCACTTCTTTTACATAATGAGTATCTATCATTAAAAATGTCTTTAACTTTGGATAAAAGTTATGCATGTGCTCAGAAATCCCCTTGTAAAATCAGACAATAAACATATTTGTATAGTCCAACATACTGGAGTTAGCATCCAGAGTTGAGACTCCTGGACAATATAGTAGCACGAGAAGCATCACCTGTTTTCAAACTAAGAATACTGCTTTGTGTTGCATTTGGCTTTTGGGTTGTTTTAGGGGTATTTTTTGAGAGTAGATGTCTACATGAGGAGAAACAAGACTATCCTGCAATTGCATCTTGAAAGTTTGACATCACTCCCGTTTTATACACTACATTGTGCTGTGTACCTGCTCAGTGTTTCTTTTAAAGCATTTGAATCAATCATCTCACGTTGCTTATGAAATGAGTTTTGAAAGTTGGCATCTCATATTTTAAGATCACTCGTTCAACATACATTCCGTTTTTCAATGTGGTGGCCAGCCGGTACCGTACGATTACTCCAGTGGTGGTCAGAATCATGTGTTAGTAAAATCCAAAGAGAGACCTCATGAAAGGTAGTATTGGAATAGATTACCATAAGTAAAATTTATTAATCTTAGTGAAGTATTCATTTTGTTGCCTCAAACTGCAAAGCTGTGTTTGCCACATCTCCAGGGTAAATGAGATTTTTTGTTTTGTTGTTTTGTTTGTTTACACCAAGATGTTTTACCCTATGATAATTCTGGGTGCTCCTGTTTTGCTGAGCTCTTTGATTTTCTGTAGTATAAGAATAAATGCCATGGAACAGTTTCAAGATTCACTTTTCAGAAATCCCTCATTGAATCCTTATCACTAACTTAACTGTTTAATATAACTGTCTAAACTGTACAATACTTATAATTAGCTGTATTTCTAAATATTTACTACTCAGAATGAATCCTTTTTGGCGCAAAAAGCATGAATTTGTTGGGTCACAGGTGTGATGCAGTTTATGGGAAAGCCACCAGGAAAATGCAATAGTGGCTTCATCAAACATGAACTTTTGCACTTGCCTGTACCTCCAGGTTTATTAGTGTGCTGTTTACTGACCTTGTGTGTATTCCTCAGTTTTTATTTGCAGAGTCTTACTCTTGAAACTATTCACTAAATAAAGCTGAGAGGAGGAGCAACTTCCTGTTCATCTCTCTGTCCCTGGTCTTCATTTTCATGGCTATGGGAAGGGTTGAATGAGGTCTCAACAGCAGAATAATTAGCTAACTCTCTTGCCTGTCTTTCTATGGATTTCCCCTGTGGCAGCTGAAATTGGCACAGTCCGTGACATTTTTATTTCAGTACTGCTGAGCAGTTCTGAGTATCAGAACTGAAACAAACTCAGTGTGCTGTTGTTTGTTTGCTACTATTAGTTATCAGAGCTGTAGGCAACAGCAAAATAAAGGCATGGTTTAGTCAGGAGAACTGAGTGTCTGGCTTTGTAAGCGACTTAACTCATGAAAGCTTGTCCTGCTGTGTGAAAACAAGAGTTCTTGCTTTTCCCCTCCATCTTTGCTAGGCTTTGCATTTTGACTGCTTCCCTTGTGCAGGCACTGACACTCCTAATGCTGTGCAGTCAACTGAACCAAGGAGCTGATTTTTTAAAAAATGGAAATAGTTTAACTAAAACAGGCATACTGACACACACAAGAGACTTTCCACTGAGCTACCTCTGGCTGGCCTTGGGGGTACCAGCTGGACTGTGTACTCACTCAAGAGAGGGTGTGGGATTGTGCTGTTTGTGAGGGACTACCTACTCAGCAGCTTTAGCTGGGATTAAGTGCTGGCTCTGAAACTACCAGTGAAGCAGCAGTGTAGCTGTATCTTTCTCTGCTGACAACTTTGAAGAACAGCAGGAAACTGCACAAGGGGGAAGATACAAGGAAGTCCCTCAAGAGGGCCAAGAATCTTGTGAACAGGTCTTGGGATCATACTCAAAGTGAGAAGAAAGGTGAGCAAACTCATATTTTATGGAAAGGCCACTTATAATGAATTCTAAAGAAATGGCCAATTACAATCTCATCAGATCTGGGGTTGTCTTAGGAATAGAGGTATCACTTCACTTTCACTATGGCCCTTCTTTAATAACTCCTGGCAAAGTTTGATCAAAGTTTTCATCTCAACGTAAGAAAAATTTTTTACAGTGAAAACAATTGACTGGAACAATCTGCCTAGGGACATGGTGAAGTCCCCATCACTGAAGGTTTTCAAGATGTAACTGAATAGGCTTCTAGGTAATATCATGTGGGCTGCCTTTCCCATGAAATGATAGACAGATGATCTTTTGAGGTTCCTTCCAACCTTGGCTGCTCTTTGGTTCTATGAAATTTTTGTGGGGGTAAAGTGATCTACACCAGAAATACAAAAGGTGGAGATGCACCTGCTGGTGGGCAGCTTGTCTAACAAGATTATCCTGTGATTCTGCAATGTATTACATATGTAAATGAATACAACGGAATTACTAAGTTTTCAACAATATCAATGAGGTATTTGTTTGCATTAGGAGATTCCTTTCCTCCTTCACGCTCTGTAGGTGCTGGAGTGACACAACTTCTTGGGGATGTGGGGAGGAACCCTCTTTAACTCTTCCAAGAACAAATATTAGAACCTGTAGAGCATCTTTGGGTTGTGAATGAAGTTTTTAAGAATTAACTTTAATTCTTTGTATGTTTGTGTCACAACTAAGATAAGTTGTATCTTCAAATGCAGTTATTTGCACACAAACTTGACATCAGTTTCACGTGTTAGAAATTTCAATATGTGTAAAATTTTTTTGTGCCTTAAATCTTTAAAAAACTGATTTCTAAAGCTAAAATCCTGAATTGTTTTTGTTAAATACCTTTTTTGTGCTTCCTATTCACAGGCAGAACGGGTATTGTACTGAATCACTGTAAGGAGTAGGAGAGCGTCAATTGAATTATTGGTTTAGTTTTGTGAGCTGCTTTAGTGTTTTCACAGTGGTGGATCGTGTAGAAAACTCTTCATAGGTATGCCCTGTTACTGGTAGTTTTGTGACAGCTGGAACTCATGCGGCTTTGTTTTCTGTGAATTTATGCTCTGTGACTTAAAGCTTTACTGTGGGTTAGATGTCAGTTTGTCTCCTAGTCTGTTCTGGAGTGATTATGTTCAGAATGCTTCCATCCTCTATACTGTTGTCCTTTCTTAAGGAAAATTTCCAAGAATTGAAGGTTTCTACTGTTATGTAGTAGTTGATTAGAAAGGACCAAGGAGTAAAATTGTTTGACTAGAGGACATGAGGAAACTGCACATAGACACAGCGCCCTTTTACTGAAGGAAAACTATCTCAAAATAGGAAAATTGTGTTAACACCCTTTGGAGAGAAATCCTGTTGAACTTTTCAATTTTTGCATTTCTAGTAATTCTTACAGAATTGTACCCATTTAAAATAAAAATTGATACTTTATTTCAATCTTATTAAACCAAGTGTAATCTATGCTATTGAGACTACAAGGTAACTAAGGAGGGATGCAACACTAGTTGCCCAATAGGTTGGTTTCAGTGATGGATACAGTCTAGGAAGTTCATACTTTCTTTTGTGTGACTGTCTTCAAGTGTGAAGTGGGTAGAGGAGGAAGGAGAGGTGCGAAGCTGCAGTGTAGAGCACAGAACTACATCAGCCCACATCGGGGGCTTATCCTCGCTCAATAAAGGGTGGTTAGCAGTAGTAGGAAGGGAGGAGAAATTAATTGACACTTGTTCAAGGCTGCAGCCAAAACATAATGTTTTATTATACTCCAGACATGTAAATCAGCCAAGTACTTTTGTGTTTAGGTTTGTTCAAATCTGACTTTAGAAAAAATTAAGTGTAATGCAGTAAAAAAGACAGTCATAATGTGTGCATGTTAACATTATTGGAAATTCAAGTAAAGCTGATATGAGGAGAAATGGGTGTGGGTGTTGAGAGAGGGAAAATAGCAGGATGGTTTGGTTTTTTGTTTTGTTGTTTGGTTTTGGGTGGTTTTTTTTCCCTTCTGATTTGTAGGGCTGTTTACCCTTCTGTTTTACTGAGGCATATGACTGTGACTGTACTGCGTATTCTGGTATTGTACACCTTTCTGTGTTCTCTCCATGCAGTTTCCCAGTGTGACATAAAATTTCATAAAAATCTGTAAAGGAGTTGCGCCTCATTATCTTTTCCTAGTTACTATATAATTCAGTAAGATGAAATATGTATTTATGACTCTTTCATCACTTCTCTGCAATTTGATTTTTGGTTGAATGGAAAATCCCATTAAAACATGCTCTGAAATGCTGTCATATGTGCCTTGCTTCAGGGGAAGATGGGCAGGGTGGAAACTTATTAAAACATGCTGACAGTGCATAAATATTTGGAATTGAAGGCTTTGTTTGCACACTTCTCTAGCTTAGCTTTTTTTTTCTTCATGAAGGAAATACTTTATATTGTTTTCTGTCTAATTTTTCTAAATTAAATGAGGTGTAAGGTATTGGCCTACCAAACAAGTGCTAAATGCAGTTTCTGTGCGGACCAGAATATTTGGCTCACCTTTGCTTCATCACAGAAAAGCAAAATAAACTTTATGTACTAGTAGACTTATGTTTGTTGTAAAAATATTGCAGCAAAATAAAGATGCCAATGTGAAATTATCCGGGTTTCTTTGAGTACAAACATGCACGTTCTGAGATTTAGAATCTTCCTACATTTTTTAATAGCTGCTTGAAAAATACTGGTAGTTTAGAGGAAAACTGATTTTAATAAATAGCTATTGCTCCTTACCCTTCACAGTATTGTAACAATTTCAAGAAAAACTTCAGTGAGTTGAGAATAATCTCTTCAAAATGTATGGAATTTTCAGGTCTCTTCTGTGAAAAGTGTGAATATTGGATACTGACTGATACAGTTGGAGGCTGAATTTTATACAGCCAGTTTTTGTTATTGGAAAAATCCATAAAGGTATTATTTGTGGCATTTGAATCATGAATTTGCTTTTTAAGATGTATTGGGGAAGAAAATATCTATTCGAGTTTCAAAGTGGGGAAAAAAATGATACACTTCTAGCTTTGATCTTGTGACCTTTTCTGAAATTATATCTGGCCACAAACTGTAGAAGATGCTCAAGTGAAGTAGGTATTAATAATGTGAAGGTTGTTGGAAGGTGGTTAATGTAAGAGAACCTAAGAACGAACCATTCTGGTGGATCAGCCAAATAGTCAGCCTGCTGTGTGTTGTGCCAGCAGCTGGCAGGAAATGCTATGAGAAGAATCAGAGCAGAGCATGGGCAGGGTGAGCCTTCCCCAGTGAAGTCCTGGTTATCAGTAGATCAGAAACTTAATGGGGTAAAGGGTGGATATGGAGAATTGTGTTATAGTAATCACCAAAACTCTTCCACATGTATTGATTTCCTTTCCGGTTTTTAAAACTATTTCTAATTTTGTCATGAACAGCATCTTAGAGCAGCAAGTTCCATAATTTAGGCACTATATGAAAATTCAGGTCCTATGATTTATTTACATCTGACAGCTTAGGTCAGTGGTACACTCCTGTTTCTCATGTTGTGAGAAATAGTGGTTAGCTGTAGTGGTTTTATCTTTTCTGGTCATGGGTATAACTGTGTTTTATGATTAGATCAGCTAAATGTCTGCCTTCTGTGAACTGTTTTGTTATATAGTGATTATTTAAAGACAGGATTTTTTTTTCTTTGGAGTTTGTTTGGTTTTTTACATAAAAGCAGCATGTAATTTTTAATCCATATACAATCAAGTTTCCAACTGGTTTTGAGAGCTTCTGAGTAATGTTCCTCTGTTGTCTATAAAACATCAGGAGTTGGTCTGAAGTGCAAAATTACGGTTGGCTTGTTCATCATTTACAAGTCACATGCAAAGGTTTCATTTGTATGAAAACAGGGAGACAAAATAGGAGAGGGAAGTAAAATGAGTGAATATTCAAAGCTTCTAATTTAAGGAGGCTGTGAGTGAAAATATGCTGTAAAGAAAACAGTCTGCAGCAATTCTGATACACTTCATGTGGGTTTTTTCTTGAAAGACCTAATAGGTCATTGATTGTTTTATCTTACTATAAATTTTTTTTTAAAATACATGATAGCTATTCAATAAGCAGCTTGTCTCTTTACTATTATAACATCATTTATCAATGCATTATTTACCAATTCAGCCACCTGTAAATGCGAGGCTGAAGGATCATTATGTAGTATCCCTGGCTTTTACTGTGTATTCACTGTCTTGCTACTTGCTATTTCAGAAGTTGGTAACATTTTGGAGAGGAAGTTATTGAAAATATTGATAATGGTGATTATAAACTGGCTGTTAATTTTGTAGTCTGTAATTGCAAGTTTCCACTCTTTGGGTATGTGCAAGGAGAATGTGCGGTTTTGTTTGTGGAGTTTTTTGGAGGAGTTGAGGTGTGGCTAGGTTGTCTCCTAGTTCCCAGATTAGCTATGTGCATCTCACTTTTTTTGTCTGGTGTTTCTGAGAAAACACTGGTGTTTCAGGTTGTTAGCTCTTTGGTTGGCCCCTGTGGTATCCTGTGTATCAGCAGTATTTGATTTCCACAGTGACAACACAACATTCGGGGACAAGAGTCAAGCACATGGACTGCTTCAGAAATCTCTGTTACTGTGGTGGGGATTTTTGTTTCTGGGTTGTGTTTTTTTTTGTTTTGTTGGTTTGGATTTTGCTTGGGGAGATCCTCATTTTACCTTTGTTTTTTCAACTTGTTTGTCAAAGTAATTATGTAGCTCTGCAGTAGTTTTGCCACACATTCGCTGTTATCCCTTAATAACCTTTGATTCTTTGCTGAGGAATCCTTTGTGTAGAGGTTCCTTCCTCACAACTTCTTACTGCTATGAGTGTAGTCATATAGTATGCATTGGGTGTATCTGTAGCAGCATTTTGGTTGAGATCAGGAGTATGCTTCGGGAGCAAAACTCCTGATTGTCACCACTTCCTGTGCTTTGGTTTGCATTGCAGAATCATTTAAAAGCACTCGGACTGCATTACTTTTGGAGGAAAGGTGATGTATTCCAAGAGCATACCTGTTGCAGTCCCATTGCTGCTCCGTGTTCAGCTCAAGGAATCAAATTAGAGCCACCTCAAAGTAAAACCATCACACTTAGTGTTGTGTTAATGTTGAGTCCTTAGCACTGTTTTGTTCTTCAGCTTCCCTCCCACTGCTCTGCATTCCTGGCTAACGTGGGTATAGTCATGGATAGGGATAAACATAATGCATTTAAAGGTTATTATTCATGACCACTGTACTCGCTTCAAATAAAGAGTCCAGCTATTCAAGCCGAAGTTAGAATAGATATTATCAAAGTACCTGACAACTTGAGTTTGATTTGGAAACTGTCACTTAAACAGTAATTAGGTCAGTGAGCACCAGAGCTATAATGGAGCTGTTTTTCTGTATTACCTTTTGCCCTTTCCTGCTTTATTAATGAATTTTCCATTCTTTAACATGCTTATTCTTGTGACCCAGCTAACCCAAACCACCACGATATCGTGACACCTCTTACGTGCTGGCTGCACTCTTGCCCTTTTCTCATCTCTTCAACTTTTTTTGGCTTACCAGCTAGCAAAGGTCTGTAGAGGCTGAGGCTGGTCCCGGGTGTGGTGTATGCTTTCTGACTAACTGCTTTCTGCTGGCAAAGATGGAAAATGATTTACAGCCGCCAATGGCACTGTGCTTCCTGGGATACTGCCACAATTGGTAAACTCCATCTTTACTTTGGTGTCAACGTTAATGGGTTTTCTGTGTTCTTCTTGGTCATTGATTTTTGTGGAAAACGTATGGTATCACAGGAGAAGAAATCTCAGTGTCAGATTTAGTTAAAAGGTGCTGGGAGGGAAATGGATTAGTAACACAGCATCATGACTTCTGTGTTCAAACAAAATCAGAATAAAAACACACCCTACTGTGAAAGCTTTATTTAATTTTTCACCATTCGCACTTGAAAACAGAAAGAGAGGAATTGGTAATTATGTCAGCACTGAATTATCAAGTTAAATACTCCAAATTTGAATTTCCAAAGCATGGTGATATTGTCTAACCTAAAGCACTATCTTTTAACAGTAGCTTACAGAAGACCGAGGTGTCTGAAATGCTGCTAGCAGGCTGCTCAAAAAGGCATGGTCTCTTAAGGGTTTGTGCAGTTCTGGTTTCAATACAGATAGTTACTTAAGTGTTCAGTTACACCTCCCAGGAACTGCCCCAGATGGCACCCACGTGCTTTAAAACAATGAAAACCACCAACATTCTCTCTCACCAAAAGGAGTGTTGTTAACTTCTCCTCCCAGATGTCCTACTCGACAAAATGTGTCTATCAGGAGATTGTTCTTGTCTGGTTTTGAAGGGGAGAGGAAGGAAGAGATAGCTTGGTTTATAGCAACTCCCTCTTTGAACCAGAGGAGCCTAGAAATAACCAAAGAATAACCAGACAGAATATTGTCACTGCTTTAAAACAGCAAAAGACACTAAGTAAAGAAGGGCTAATGAAGTTGAGGCAGAAACTTAGACTTCAGTCTCAACTAGCTGAAGTCCTGTCCAGCTGTAATGGTCAGGAAACACCTTCCTTCTGCTAACAGGGTGGTGTTCATGAGCTGTAGTCTGAGTGTAATTATGTATTTTATTGGGTTTAAGACATAATGGCAGTCCACTAAGCACAGGTCTCTCTTGATGATCTGTGGTTTTGGGTCCATGTGTAACCAAAATCATTGATAATTTTTTATTATGTTGTGATAAGATAGCATCTTACAAAGCAGAGGGGTTTTTTTTCAGTTCTCTGTTTCACTCTTCTGCTTGTGCTATGTAGGACAGGTGTCAGGAGAGACTAATCTTTTGTATCCTACCCTGATAGAGTAGTTTCTAAAGTGTTCTGTCCCTCTTTATTCACACACAAGTTCCCTGGAAAACCTTGCTGTTTCAAGAAAACCAAACTTAACAAATACAGGCTTCTCCCATATCCCTAAACTATGGACTTCCTGTTCAGAGAGAAGTCAGTGTATTTCTCCAGCATTTGAATCCATGTAAATTCTTCTGTGCACTTTTACTGGGGAAAACATTCTTTTGAAACAGATTATGATAAGTAAAAATTGTAGTCACATTTTGAATAAATGGCAGTCAGATCGTTACCATCTGTCTTCCTGTGTAACTATTTAATGTTTTCATTTTTCTTCTAACAGACCTCCCACAGGAGTGTTTCAGTTGTTGCACTGCACCTACTTTGTGGCTGTGAACTAGGAAAAAAGAGTGCTTAATTTTAGACTGAACATCTATTGATGTTTTAGTTAACAGTGCCCCTTGAATGTACCCACTTTCATAAAAAGCTCCAGAAGAACATAAATATTTATAACTTCAAAAAAGTGTGGTGTTCTGTGTGGCAGCTGGTTGTAAATTGCATCCCAGTGGTTTCACTGATTGTACCGATTACAGGACTAAAATAAACATCTCTATCCCCTGTTAGCATTGTGTTGCAAAATGAAAAAAGCCACTTCCCTCTTCCCTTTCTGGGTACTGTAATGCACATCTCTCCCTAGTTGGGAGAGGAGCATGATGGTGGCCTTGCAGTGTTTTAAATCCCTGTTTAAATCTGAGAGATGGAGTGTGAGTGAGGGAGAAAACTGACAGTGCTTCACATTATTCTTACTCTTCTTTCTCTTTGTAATCCCTTCCTTTAAGGACCTGGTATTTCTTGATGGTCTGTCTCCCTAGAGTACCTGACAGTCAGTGAGTGAGAATTAGTGAAGACAGTTTTGGCTTGTTTGCCCTCCATCAGATCCTCTGTCCTTTAATGGTACGTGCTGTGCACAAGTTTCCATTAAACTGTAGTCAGGAAATGTACCCAGCAGAGGTATACCTGCCAACTCAGTAGGGTTGTCTTAACAAATGCAACAAAAGCTTGCAGAAGTACTCTCTTGAGCCAACAACTTTAATGCTGAAATGAGTCAGCTTCACAATTTAAGGGATACACTGCACTGCTAGAATATGATTGCCACTTTTGGAAATGTGTGTAAAAAAGCATTTATACTTTGTGCTTTTACATAGTGTATATAAGGATTGGGGACTTTCAGGATTGAGGAGAAATATTTTGGTTAGTTGTGGAAAGAAATGTACAGCTTGGTTTATTACTTCAATATTAGTTCTTTAAACTTTTATGCAAGATGTTTCTCCTCAGTAAGATGACACAGCCTTTTGTTGGCGAGCAGAGTGCTGCTGGTAAATAGCATGCTCCTTGTTAGTGTGTCTCCTTTGCTGTCTCATATGGTTTAGAACTCTTTGTATTTCCCATAATTATATTTTTCTACTAGAAATGAATGGTTGGTTGGTTTACTTTTGTATTGGTTTTTACCATTATACTGTCACCCAAGAAGGCAGTCAGAAAGAGCACTTGGTCAGGTATGTCAGCTTGCCATTGAATACAGAATTTGACACTTGGCTATTGTGCTATCCACGCTGTCCACTGTGTCATCACTTTTACCATAAGTGGCTCTAAAGTGAGGTATAATTTCTTGGGGGTTGTGGGAGGAATAATATACAGAAGATAGTTGGAAGAGGGATTCCTGAAACAATAAATATTGATGTTACTAGTAAGGTGCTATCTGCAGAGGGTTTTTTTGCTCTTGTGTTTGTGCATATATATATATATATAAAATTGCTCTGACGCCATAGGACCATCCTAGCCTTCAGTAAAGTTCATGAAGACTTAAAAGCAGGAAACTAAATAAAGAGTTGGGTAGAAGAATAAATGACTCACTAGCAAGTCAAGATGTTCCTGTATTGTTGCCAACCCTCTTCAGCTTTATTAGCTGGTATATGAAGGTAAAATGATTTATGTACTTGTCTATGTTCAATCCCTTCTTTCAAACAACCTTTGAGCTATTTAGTCAATTTGAACCAAGACTGTCAGAGAGTAGAGAACCAAAATATAATTATAATTTGCTTTAGGGGAAGGGACAGTTAAGCAGAGGGTAAACACCCGAGTGGTTTCTCTGCAGTGGGAGAGTCTTGTCTGTGAGCACAATGTCCTTCTAGAGGCAGGACAGCCTGTATCCTCAGACAGCCTTTTGACCCAGTCGGTATTTGGGTGTCATAACAGGATGTTAGCTGTGTTTTATGGGAGCCTGAAAATGAAGAAGTTCGGGGAGATCCAGAGACGGGAGGCCAGGGAGCATGAAAAGGACACACATTTTAGGAAAATGGGCATAATTAGTTCCAGGGAGCTCTTAATACTTGTAACTTCTGTAAGAATCTAATGTAGATTATTGAAGGGAAATTTCTACACCACAGCCACTGGAAAGCTTTATTTGATATTTCCTGGGGAAGGGCATGCTGTTTTCTTTTGTAATGAAGGAAAGGTGAAGAGAAATGTAATCTGGTGCTTGCTGCTAATTCAGCAAATTTTTATTTTGTCACTAGCTCATAATGTACTTGCCTACACCAGTAGCCAGTTTTTTAATTAATTTTTTTTTTGTGACTGCTTTATTATCAAAAGCCTGGCAATTTCTTCAGCACAGATGTTTGGGTTGTAACAAGTGACTACCCAGAAAATGACGTGAAGTTTAATTTTATTCAAGAAGCAAGTTACAAAGGCAGTTTTGTCCTTGCATAGAGTAGTCTGCTGAGAAAAAATCAAGCTGTTAAAAGAGGTTATATATGTTCTGAAGAATTTTTTAAGCCCTCTGCTTCTGTTACCCTACAATACTAATGAAAAGCTAAACACTATGCTGGTAAGATTTAAGGGTGCTGTAATGTGTGCTGTTTATTCACATTTATTTGCCTTTACACAAATGTGATGAACTTGCTTTAAAATCAGTTTAGTCCTCCATCCCACATCTTGTAGTCCAAATCCTACAATTTCTTTAGCGCACTGGCATGTCTTTATAGAGCTCCATTCACTTCAGCTGCAGTCCTTACAAGTACTGCAGTCTGCTCTTGCATGTTGAATTGGTGTCAGACAGGCCATGCTGGAAGTGCCAATATTCCCTCTTTGTTTATTACGGCAACTGTGGCCAACTTTTATGCAAAGTTATCACTTTTTTATACAGAGAGGTTTGCTTATGAGGTTTTGGTTTTATGGAGAGTGTGGACACTACTATGATAATATCTATTATTGTGTACCCTGGCCTCTGAAATAGAAGTAATGCTAACCTTTTGAAGTAGGTAATTTATTAGAAAAAAAACTTTAAACTTGTGGTGTTCTACTAACTTGGTTAGACAGCTGCATCTTACTTGTCCTTTGCTGAAAGCTTTTATTTTCTTAATTTTTTCCATATAAACAAAGACTCCAAAAATCTGAAAACCATCCTTCATACTACGCTTGCTGCCTTCAGCTACAGTTCTTGCTGGCTCGCTACCTGGTGAGTGCAGTGAGCTTCAGGCACTTTCTTGACTGAGAGTATCTTGTCTGTTCTCTTTCCAAGGTGAAGTATAAAATACATGCAAGTTCTTGTAGAGCAGGTTAGGTTGTGTCATGTATTGCAGGTTCTTTTTCTAAATTGCAGGTCTTGTTCTGCCCTTGAACTTTATGCAGGCATCCCGTTTTAATCAGTAGTAGACTCTGAATGAATTTGCATGTATTCATCTGATTTCAAAAAATCTGATCCACAGACTAAAGATAATGAGTTGACTTGATGATCTCGGCAGAGTAAATTTTGTCTTAGATAAGGTATAAGTAATTACAGTGAAGAACATAATACCTTTCAGGTTCAATTAGGTAAAGCAGAGGTTGCAGGTTTGTTTAAATTGATACACACCATCCATTTCATATTAGCATTTTTGCATATTCTAAATATGGAAAACTTTCTAAAAGGTTAAGCATACACCATTTCACAAGAGGTTTTCTGGTGTGGCTTTTTTAGTCGTATTCCTGTACTACTGAAATTAGTCTTCATCCAGTACTGGTACTACCAACTCAAAAGAGGGATTAATCTTGATCACAGGGTTTCCAACACTGAAATATTTGTAACAATATTTGGGAGTCAAGACAACTTTTCCAAGTTCATCATAATTCACAAACTCAACAGCATATTTCCTCTTCTGTTTACAGGCTTGATATTTGCAAGTTCCCTGCCTTGACAGTAGTCATCATGGATAGTGGTAAGTTTGTTAACTTAGCAATGAGTGTACATCCTTTAATATTCCCTGTGAAGTCAGCATTAACACACCCCAAAACTGTCCTCTGCTCAAAATCCCAGTCAGTTTGCAGGAAAAAAGTAAAAATGTCCTCTGCTATGGAACAGGGCTTGGTGTTGCATGTGACGCAGATCTTTGCCCACACTAAACTGAGCTGGAGTCATACTCCTGACAGAGATGATGTGTGCAAACTGTAATAATAATCACAGACTCATTTGTGGACCTTTGAAAGCTGGCTGCAGAATGAAGACCACAGAGATGAATTTCCAGCCTTGAGTACTTTAGTTTTAACTGTTCTTAAGCTTGTCCAAGTAATTGCAGATTCTCAGAGCAGAAATCACTTTTTAAGCTTTGTAAGTAAATACTCAAGTAATTTTTTTCCCTTCTGACCTGTACAAAACAAATAGTTTTATTAAGATCACCTACAGAAAAATTCAAATTTATCAGTAGTTGGAGCTTCAAATTTAATTTTAAATGTTTATTTCTGGTACTTAGTGGTGCTTTTAATCTGCTTGGGTGTTGTTAAGGAGTCAGAAAAAGGAAGCCTCAGTAATAACCTCATTAAAGCTGGTTTTGGTGTCCAGGATGCCCTGGGCTTTGCTTCAGTGACACTTCTGTGTCTCAGAATACTTTTCCCACGCTGCTGCTCCCTGTTCCTTCTGTTGCTAAAGATCTGAAGCCTGTTTCCTTTGCCTGTGACAGCTTCAGCTGGCAGGCTGAAAAGTATTTATCCTCTTGCGTCCTTGTCTGTCTCTTGCTGATTTTGACTGAATTTCACCTTGTAGTATATCTATTTTCTGTTACAATAGTACACAGGTTTTCCGGAGAATGTATCATAGATTGATCTGACTGTATTACTCTCTTCAATAATAGTAAGTGGAAGTGAGACTTTGGAAGGATTTTCTTTGTAGCTTTCTGATGAATAAAAACTTGCTAAAGGCCAAGTATTACAGTTACACACAGAGCATGATCATGTCTCTAAGAAATAAACACATATACAAAGGCATTCAATTTAGTAGTTGTATATCTTCACCTACATTCTACAAAAATCAGGGGAGAGGAAGAAACTTTAGATTATTTTTTTCTGTGTCAATTTTAGGTAATGCCAAAACCATAGTTATGATTTTTCCTTTATCTTGTATTTGCTAGTTAATCTCCTTAACTAAATGGAAAAAGTAAGTTTTATCTTGCTTTGTTACTTTATTCTTGCCACATGCAAGAATTCCCTAATTATCTTCATCTCCATAGTAACAGCTCTAGTGAATTCAGCCATGCTGTAGCTTTTCTAGAAAGTGTTGTGTTTGGGGTTTTTTTGTTCTTTTTACACACTCCTATACAGTT
This sequence comes from Actenoides hombroni, assembly GCA_024336885.1. NCBI lineage: Eukaryota > Metazoa > Chordata > Aves > Coraciiformes > Alcedinidae > Actenoides > Actenoides hombroni. The sequence continues at coordinate 37,711,822 of WUAM01000107.1, forward strand.
ATAACTGAATGTCTACATGATGATAGGCATGAAATGCTAAGTCAGAGTGGTTTCTGCAATATGGTTCCATTATCTTTTTTTGTAGGATTCATCAGGCAATGACTGATTCTCATTAAATCACTGTATTTCAATCAGTATCTCCATCAAGATTGCTTTGATCAGTGTATGTCTGTTTCCTTGCTACATTTGTATTGACCTCTCAATAGGATTTAAAGTCACTAGGAGTGTGCAGATCTTGAAAAATGTCAAATCAAAACAAATGAATGTACTTCATTTTTTTTGAAGTGTTGCAGGGTCAAAGCCACTCCTGGTCTAGATGGATCATAGATGGTTATTTATCTGATACATTCAGAATTAATGAGGTGTGGTTTATTTTCCTCAGCAGGCTTTTTTCATAGAGTCGTAGAATGGTTTGGGTTGGAAGGGACCTTTGAAGGCCATCTAGTTCAATCCCCCTGCAGCAAGCAGGGACATCTTTAGCTATATCAGGTTGCTCTGATCCCTGTTTAACCTGATCTTGAACGTTCTGGGGATGGGGATTCTGCCACCTCTTTGGAATGTTCCAGTGTTTCACCACCTTATTGTAACAAATTTTGTACTCGTATCTTTTGTCTCTGTGATGTACACATTTTCTGTACAATATTGTGAGAGGAGAAAGACACTTTCTGAATATGAATTGCTAAATAAAGAAGGGACAGATTCCAGCTGTGAAATAAAATTCCCTTGGTTTTATCTGCTAAAGGAAGAGAAACTTGATTTATAGTGCATTATCTACTTGCTGGTGAGTCCACATAGGGACACTTAACAGAGTCTGGACTATAGCTTGTTCTGCTTCAGGAATCCCCACAGGAGAAGTTGGTGAGAAGTAGGTAGAGCACTGGCAGTTCATCCCCATGCATGGCTGCGTGCTGGCTTCCTCATGTAAAAAAGTCCTTCAGCTCATGACATTCAGGTGATTGCTGAGGCATGTGGAAAGAAACCAAGTTCTTCAGGCCTAGGGTGGAGTCAGGAGGCAGTTGCAAATATCTTTTGGGATGTTCACAAGTAGGATTTCTTGATTCTGTGTCACCTTCATTTAAGAAATTGCTTGAGCTGCACCTGTGCCTCTCTTCTGAGCACACATCTTGGGCACCAGGTTCTATCTTGGTTAAGGATACACGACTGTGATGCTGAATTGAGGTCCATCGCATTTGTGATGTTATAGCAATAACTACTGAAATTGTAGGCCCAGTTGCTTCCAATAGTGAACAAACCAAGGAAAGGTCTTTTATCATATTAAACAAAGGGAAGGACTTTGGAAGAGCTTTATTTCTCAAAAGCACATTTTCTTTGGGCAATTTTAGCATGAGGTTTTCGATATCTGTTTTGAAAGTGACCTTTTGCTGTCTTTCTTCTTATTCAGTGTTCTTAACAGAGGACAAAGCCAATTCTTTGCTAAAAAGATACCCGAGAGCCAACACATTTCTGGAAGAATTAAAGCAAGGTGACATAGAACATGAATGCAGAGAAGAGATTTGTAGCTATGAAGAAGCAAGAGAAGCATTTGAAAATGAGGAAAAAACGGTAAGTTTTGATGTGTATTTAAAGATGGATGAGGTGTATTGATGATAGATGTTTGTGTATGCTTGAATGCTTGTGTGTTTATCAACATTACATTAGTTTTGTATTTCTTTTTGACCTGTTTCTTTAAGCAAATAACATGCACAGTAGGGATGGATACACTGCACAACAATAACTTTTGAATCCTTCATCCCAATTAAACTGTATTTGGAGGGTGTAGGAATCTCAAAGATGATGTGCTTGTAAGTGTCATGCAAATTTGCATTTGGGAAGAAAAGGAACTTCCTGTGTTCCAGTTTGTCCCCATTGCCCCTTGTCCTATCCCTGGGCATCACTGAAAAGAAACTGGCCCTATCCTCTTGACACCTGCTCTTTAGAGATGTAGAAGCATTGATAAGATCCCCTCTCAGTCTTCTCTTCTCCAGAGTTAACAGCCCCCAGTCTCTCGGCCTTTCTTTGTAAGAGGGATGCTCTAGTCCCCTAATCATTATCATAGCCCTCCATTGGACTCTCTCCAGTAGTTGCCTGAATGAGAATGATGGGATTGGGACTCTTACAGGAATAGAAGCAGAGGGCACAAGTCTTCACTTATCTCACTGCTTCTGGAATAACTTCTTTATTGAATATGTTCATGTGAAATAAGTGAACAACTCAAAAAGCTTTCCATTTAAAATACACCCAGGTGCTGGTGTAGCTGGCCAAAGTGTTCAGTGCCCAGACTATTAATGGTCTAAAAATAAGAAAAGACTAATGACATTCTTCAAGCTAAAATCTACAAGCCCCCAGAGAGTATTGTTAAATAGCAGTGATCTAAAACATGGAAAGAACAACAGTTTCGGTGCTACCATGTGTTATGTAAGGGCAGTGATATGTTAACTTGACGGGAATCAAGCAGATACTGCCTGTGCATAATTGTTGCATAATACTGTTGGCTTCCCTAATTAAAAGAAATTTGTGAGCTAATGGCTCTGCAAGCAATAGCTGCACGTCATACCCAACATATCTTACATTGCTTCCCAACAAATAAAAACAGCACACAGATTTTTGATGGTGGTATCTGACGTATTTAATGCAATACAGTCAAGAATATATATATTTTTTTTTTTCATTCAAGACAGCATGGATGAAATTAGGGCTGAATTTGAGGCTAAGTATAAAGTGGAAAAATAGGTGCTAGAAAATGTGACTCAGAAAACCTATCTTCAAAAAAACCTTCTCTCCCTTGTGTGTTTTTGCACAGGGAAATTATATTTGCAAGGCAATGGGTTAATGTGCAAAGTGGTACAGGGAGCATTGCAGATTTCTTTGCGAATTTACGCATGTGATGCTGCATACACAGCTACTGCATTCAGTAGCTGAGCTCTACAGCAAAAATTAGCGAATATTTTAACTTCTTGGCATCTTTTCATTGGAAGTCATACCTGGGGAGATAGATAAAGCTGGAATGAGAACTTCCTGATTTGTTAAAATTTAGTAGGATATGCAGTGTCTCTTCAAAGCTTCTTCTTTCTGAAGATTTCAAGTGCACGCACACACATGTTTTTTACCACCCAAACTTGGATTGGTGTGGCCATTCCTAATGATGGCTCATTGTGTAATTAAGAATAGTGTTTACAATGACACAACTTGTGTTAGAATTTTAACACAATATCACTTTTGCTTAAGTAGCATAGAGTTCAAGTCACTAGAGAAAGCATAAGCTAGACATGTTGCCTCTCACTTCAGCTTCTTTTCCCTAATTTAAGAACATTTTGTGATTTAGTAGGTAGCGTTTCCCTTGCAGAGGTATTTGGGAAAAACAGTAAAATAGAAATAGTTACATTTCTGCTCTTGCCACAGCCTTTGTGTAACAGTGGAGAAGCTTCCAATAAGGTCCTGACCCTTTATCCATTTCTGCTACTATATTTTTTTTTGCCTAGCTGCTTTATTCTGTGATTGGTATCTTGCTAATGGGCCAGACTTTGCTCATGTGCAGTTGTTCCTGGCCAGCTCCACTCACTTAGGCTTTATTTAGTTCATTGTCCCCCAGCAGTATCTGTCCTTACAGACAGTTATTAGGCTTTAACTTATGTGTCCCAGGGGAAGAAAACGGATGCAGTAGACTAGGATCATGGTACAGTATGTTCAGAAAAATTAAGATTCAATGGTTTTATAGTATAGATAGACTGGAATTCAGACAGGGTCTGCAGCTAATTTATCTCATGGTAACTTTATGTAATCTCTCTCTTCGTATTCTTATTTCTTGTTCACTGGGTTCTTTGTTTTTCTGCAGTCTTCTGGGGAGGTTTGCAACATCTGGATTTGTAATATTAAAATAGTATCAAGCCGTTTCCTCAGGTTATTTTTGATGTGTGAGTTTTTCTTGGAAGTTAGCATTGTGTATGTGAAGTGTACATGCATAGCTGTCATGGGAATATTGGAAGCCTTTAATATTGTGTGAGCTTGGGGATTTTGATAAGTTCAGAAGTACTATTTAAAATTATAAACTTAATTATAAAGACAATACCATTAGTAAGGCTAGAGCCAACACAGAAGAATTTGCAGGACTTTGTGGGTAAAACAGAATTTGAAATTCAGTCTTGACAAATGTAATGCATGCAGGGCAAAGGAAACATTCATTATGTATACTGAATGTTGACTCTGAACTGAACTCAGGAACAAGATCTGAATTTTAATCTATGAAGACTTGAATTTAATGCTCAGCATTCAACCAAAACCAAAACAAAATAAAAACCTGAGTGCTAAGAATCCAAAGAAAGGAATAAGTATCAAAACGGAGAATGTAATTATGTCATTGCACACCCACATCTTGAATGTGCCATGTGCAGCTCTGATCTCCTAAAAAGCAAGTTAGTTGCTGAGGAAGGACCAGAGAAGTACGATGCTTGACCAAAGATACAAAAAGACTTCTGTTACAACAATAGATCAGAAAAGAGTTAAATCAGGGAATATGTGATGGTTGCCATGAGGAGCCTAAAGGTTGAACTGAGGTCAGTCAATTGCTGTCCTTCTGACAGGAGAGCTAAGAGGCCTCAAAGGAAGCTAGAAAGTGCAGTTTCAAGGCAAGTAGAAGTATCTCTTCTTACCACATGTAACAGAGCTTTGGGCTGCCTTGCTGCAGGATGTCTTGGATCCTGAAAACTTGTTTAGGTTCAGAGAACAACAGTATAAATGAACAGAAGAGAAATTAGTCTGGAGCCATTGAATAAAAGGAGTCAGTTTTGGCTAATGGAAGTTTTTGAAGTATAAATATGTGGAAGCCCAGAGAGTATCACTGCCTGCTTATGTTTGAACTCTTCTTTCGTCAGTCTCTAATGATTGTTGTCAGAGAGAAGGTAACGGATTAGGTGAACCCTAGGTCTGATCCAGTAAAGCTGTTTATTTGTAGTAGCTGTAGCCTGCAGGCAGCACTGTATGTGGTCATTAGTTAATTGTCAAAGGTTGTTGGGAGATTCAAAGACTTGTTCTGAGGTTACTGTGCAAAGTATTGGTGTGATTGAAGCATTTTTAACAAATGAGTTAATGGAAATAAGTTCTACTGCATGAAGATTTTAAAAGCTAGAAGTCACAGGTAGTCATTTGCATTTCAAATTTCCCACAAACTTTACGTATTACAGGAATTGCAAGATTCTCTGTATAGCTCTGTTCTAGCAAAGCAAACAGACGAAAACACTAAAAAGCTTAGCAAGCAACTCAAAACTTGCCGGCATCAGATCTAAAATGATGTGATCGAGTAAGACTTCTAGCATCGCTCTGGGTCTAATTATGGATGCTGGACAAATACTCAGAAAAGAAGAGGTGACTCTTTTCCTGCCACCTGAAATTGAGGGTAGACCAGAAGAAAACAGTGTAGCAGGTGCGCTGACTTCCCATTATTGATTTGTCCGCATCCTCTGCCCACTGAACTGGCATATTATTAGTCCACCTTTAAAACAAGTCAGACAATTGACCGAGAATCATTTGAGGCTGACGATGCTGCCAAATGCAATGAAGGCCTCTGATGAAACTCTCATCAGAGTGCAAGTCTCTTAACTTTCATGTGGATCCCTTATTGATTTAGTGTTCAGATCCAGTTGACTGATGCTGACTCTGTTCTGAAAAGTATTAGAAACAAAAGGAAAACAAAATTAGAGCAAACAGGTCATAACTGTCTTTGTGTGGGATGGCCTTGAGAATACCTTTTGATTATTTCAAACTGAATTTGCCAAAGCAGTAAGGGACATTCAGAAAAGTAGTTCTTGGCAGGAATATATGTTAGATGTTTTCTGAGTCGTTCTGTTGTGGTTATCTGATTCTGTGGCCTGTTTGAATTAGTTTTTCAAGCCTTTTAAGGCATGTACGCTGGGTATCCCCAGCTGTACAGCACTTGAGGATAGATGATTACTGGAGTGTCTTTCATAGATCACAAGTTAATAATTTCATAAGGTACAAAGAAAGTTTTTTTATTGTTGGTTTAAGACACCAACGACTGTGGAAGGGATGTTTGTGCTGTGAGTTTTCCAACTTTTGAATTACTCTTTAACTTTCTGTATGAGTTTGACAGCTAATTCCTAGGTTTTCACTATTTCCCCATGTTTTTTTCATAGCAGTTTGTACAAATTCTCACACTGTACAAATTCGTCCATGTTAACCATTATTTTGTTGGGCATGATTTGACTTTGACCATGTGGTTTGTCCTCCTTCTGTGGCTTCACTTTACAGTGCAGCATAGCTGTGGAATGACGGGGGCGGCGGGGGGTGTGCTGTTTGGTAACTGCACAACTTAAACCTCAAGTATTAGTTTCCTGCAGTTCCTGAAAATTCCACCAGTCTGGAACTAACAGTCTTAGTGCTTCTCTTTGAGATTTGGCTTGCAAAAATAGAATCCGGAAACCTGTGGTCTAGTACACTAGTAAGATTTTGCTTGGTGGGTTTTCATGCGGTTGGTTTTTTTTGTTTGGTTGGTTTTTGCTTGCTTGCTTCTTTTCTTTTCCTCCGCCTTTTTCCTCTTCCTCCTTTCTTAAAACTTTACAGAGAGGGTTTTTTTGCTTTGGTTTGTTTTTTTAAAGGACTAAACAAGTGTTTCTGTCTTAGTATTTTTCACCTGTGTGCAGAAATTTATTCTTTTGTCTTTGTAAGATAGCCTTAGACCTGAAGCACTGTAATTTTTGATGGGGATGTGTGTGTCTAAAGTGTCTTGGAATTGCCTTTGCCTTGCCTTATGAATGAAAGTGGACACTAAACTACTTGCATCCTTAAGGCAGTTTAAACTCTTACCTTAAGCTCTTTATGCACCTGTCTGGTCACACCATCAACTTGAACATCCTCCACAACCCTGTTCTGAACTAATTGCATGCCACTTGGTGCAAACAGCTTTTCTTCTGCTTTGCCACATTGCAGAGTGACAAGGAGAGATGCTGGTATTTCAGCTTTCTAACAAAGGTACAGAGATGTTTTCTCCAGCAAACAGAACTGAGCATGGAAAAATACTAAAATACCAGTTACAACATTCAAGAAGGAGCATTTCCTCTGCCATCTGCAACACAAAATATATTTCTGGAGGAAAAGTGCGATTTCTTCTTTTTCATCAAAACTACCCTTCTCCTCCACAGAGTCTTTAAAATGACACATCCTTGCACAGTATATTTGATGACTTTCAGTAAATATTAGCAACTTTGGTCTCAAAAATAAACATTATACCATTTTATTCCTTTGCTACAGTTGAGGCAGCGTAACAGTGAAGTGGGAAATGTGGTTCCATTACAGACAGTGGCATTTAATAGTCCTAATGAATCCTTTTCTGCTTTTTTTTAGTCAACAATATATTTCTTATTTATTCAGTTGAAGAATCTAGTTGGTTGTAATCAAACCAGATGCAAAGGTAATATGTAACATATCTTCTTAATTGCTTGGTGATCTGGTGGGGAGAGGTGAGGTGTTTGGTTCTGTTAGTTTTTATTATGCAGAGATCCCAAAAGTCATCAGTTGTACAGCTAATGTCATTTTTTTTAATATTAGTTTACCTCCTCAGATATGCTTTTCTGAAGTCAGTATAGTTGATCTGAGGTTCATTGTGGAGCAACACATCAAGAAAGACCCTTGTAGAGAAGTGGGGCCTATATGAAAGATGGAGACAATCTTTTTAGCAGGGCCTGTTGTGGCAGGACAAGTAATGGTATTAAAGTAAAGGAGGGTAGATTTAGACTAGACAAAAGGAAGACATTTTTTACCATGAGGGTGGTGAAACACTAGAATAAGTTGGCCAGAGAGGTGGTAGAAGTGGAAATGTTCCAGGGGAGGTCATATGCTGGGGCTCTGAGCAATCTGATCTAATTGAAGATATCCCTGCTTGCTGCAGGGCGGGGGTGGACTAGATGACCTTTAAAGGTCATTTCCAACCCAAAACATTCTATGATTCACAGTATTTAGAGAGGTTAGTCCATCTTATAAGGTGGACTTATTTGTTTTGTTTGAAGTCAGTGCTACTTGACTTAGCTTAGATGGTTTGGACCTGAGCTCACATCAAAGAAGGGCACTGTGACAACCGGCTTGTGATGTCAAGCCTTGGAATTTAGGGAAAACACGTGATCCTGTATTGCTGTAGGAATTAAAACTACTTTTTTTTTTTATTTTTTTTATTTCCACTGGGTGTAGGGATAAGAACTGGATTTAGTCTTTTAAAAAGAAAATCTGCAGGACAGCCAGTTGTTTCATGCACACGACATTACTCTTAACCTTAGTAAATTCTCATCCATTGTGAGGATGTGTTTTGCCCATGAAGTCCTGGTCCTGGCTTCGCAGAGGATGAGCTCAGCCCTCCACACTAGAGGGGCTGTGCTGCTGCTGGGCTCAAGCTGCCTCTGAGATCAGTTTGGTGGCATTACCTGCTTAATGCTGATCATGTGGCAACAGTCCTAAACTCACCTGTTTTCTCCATGCGCAGTCAGTCTGCAACCTGAATACATCATTTACTAAAAAGTGAGCAATGACAATATCAAATTTACCTGGTGACTGTTTTATAACTGCTTGCATGTGAAATGTGTGCTACCATTTAAAATAGATGCTGGAATGAGAATGAACGTGTCGGGTCTGCATTTTTAAAGAAATAAAGAGAGTTTCTCGCATGGATTTGGGGGAGGGTTAATTACTTTTTTGTTAAATTATGCATGACTATAAAACACAGTGGAAGTGTTTCTCAGTAGGAGAGATCTTATATTACAGGTGAGGATGACTGCGTTTTTGAGGCAGAGTGTGCTTTTCTTTGTACTGTTTTTTCATAGCATTCACTGCAGGGAAAATTAGATGGTGACATCATCTTTGTGCTCCTGCTTGTGCATGTTAATATAGCAAAGAGTACTTTCAAATACTGTTGTCCCCCTTCATGTTTGTTTTCACTTGTTCATATTTCCACTTTTCACTTTCTGTTCATTTGTCTGTAGCAGTGTTATCAATATTTCTAGAATATAATAAGCTGTGTAATATTCTCATAGTGCTGGATCTATTTTTAACTATAAACAGGGGATCTGGATCAACTCAAAGTAAGCTGACAACAGTTGCTTTATGAGCCAGAGGGTAGCAGAAGTCAGTACAACGTATCTGTGCTTTGCCATAATGATCTATCATTCTGAAACAGTATTTCCCTGTCAAATTGTATATTATTACAGGTTTAAAACCTAGAAATCCCTAACTTTTACCTTGAGTGGTACTGAAGAATGTTGATCCACCAAATGGCTGATGTGCATGCTGATTAGATGGTTTTTAATTTATTTTTTTTTAACCTAGTCCCGTCTGTGCTGCATGTTTGTAAATATTAAGTGCAGACACAGGAATCTTAAAAGCAGTGAGAAGTTTGTTTTAAAACAAAACAAAACCAAAAATCACCAAGCAACTTTTGTATCACCAATGACATCTGAAGAAAATTTGAAAGTTTATTGTGTGTGCTTATCCATACCAGTTCTTATTTTAATCATCAGTATTTGACATGCCTTTCTTTTGTCATTCATTTAAAACAACGTGATTACAGTGATTTTTATTTCTTTTTTAACTGTCCTATAGTTTCTGATTTATCCTGTCTTGCTTTTCTAGAAGGAGTTCTGGAAAGTCTACAAAAATGGACTTCAGGGAGAAAGTAACACAGGACATACCTGGTATTCATTTTACCTTGCATTTCCATTAATCATTGGCCTTTTTGTTATCCTCATTGTCATTTTTGTCATATGGAGATGCCTGTTTAAAAAGAAAATGCGTAGACAGTCAGTGTACATGCATAGGGGAGCCCAAGAAGCGATGGGTGATGGTGCAGTGGCTGACGGCAGAGGTCCTCTTCCACCGCCTCTCAGCATTGTTCATTCCCCACAGGAGGAAATGTATGAAGTCAGTGGGCTCTCTCCAGGAGGTCTGAGCTATACGGATGGACGATCAGACTCAATATCCACAAGGCTTTCAAACTGTGATCCTCCTCCTTCATATGAGGAAGCCACTGGTGAAATCAGTATGAGAAGTGAAACTGAACAACATTTAGATCCACCCCCACAATACGAAGACATTGTGAATTCCAGTTCAGCCGGTGCAATTGCACTACCTCCTGTTGTCACCAGTAATAAGTAAAGGAAGAAGAATGCTATGGACTTTTTAAAAATTACTAATCATTTTGTAGCACTTTATCTTGGCTTATTATGCATTTCTGTAATTTAATGGACTTGTACAATGAACTTCACTTTTGGTTTAGATTCACTTCTTCTTTGGGTTTGGGATTTTTTTTTTTTTCCTACAGCAGGTCTTGAAAGTTAAGGAATCAGTATTGAGAGAGTAGTGCAGATACAAAGGTGGTGCTCTGTTGTACTTCTCAAAAGTACCTCTGCTTTGAGGGATGTCACTTGTTTTATTCTGAATGTTGTCCACATTATCCACAAAGTTTATGGAATCCATATCCACTGCATACTATCAGAATTGCCTGAATTAGGGAACCCTTAAGCAACATTTTAGGTAGTTAATTACAATAAATGGGACTGTTTTGTTGGGTTTTTTTGCAGTATCACCTCTTGTCTTGTTAGTTCTTTTTCCTCACCTGGATTTTTGTTACCTGCTGCACCCTATCCTGGTCCCTTGGAAGGCTGAGGGCAGTATGTCTTTGTGTTCAAACCAGCATCTCATTAAGAGTATACTGGTGTAATAGCAATAATTTCAGAGTCTTAGCAGAAGAGGTGTATTCTAAAGGTTTTGCTATTACAACTCAAAATTCTGTAAATGTTTAGAAGCTAAAAATTCAAGATACTAATTAGTGAATTTAATTTTTCTTCTGTGCTCTGCCTTTCCTCCCTGTTTTCACTTGCGTATTGTAGAGGTGAGCACGGTGCATATGTTAACATCAGAATTTGAAAGTTCATGCTACGGTAAATAATGGAATACTGAAATGCTTAAGAGTGGATAAATCCTGTTCATAGTCTTCACTGGGACCAGGATGTTGTCCATAAACACATAAACCCAAAGGTGTTACTTTCCTTTTTAAAAGGGGAAAAAAGGAAAAGCATTCATGTGTGTGCCTTTTTATTTCATATCTGGGAAAAAAAAAACCTCATCAAACCCTGATACTCTTCTGCCTCTTGCATACCCTGACCCTGTTGCTTTGCCAGTAGAAACATAGCCTGGCATGTTGCTGCAGAAAGCTTCAATTTTTGACAAACAAATGTTTGCAGCTAAAAAGGAAAAAAAAAGGCTCACCCAGAAGAATGCCGCCTGGCTTTGCCTGCATTCCCAGCCTTATTTAAACATAACTGATTTCTCCCAGCAGCCCCAGTCCCTGCCATGTTCCCTGCCTGCTCAGATGAGCTCCTACAGACAGCGTGGCTATAAATAATCCCAGCCAGCATAAGGAATGACCTCCTTGACAGTTTTATTTTCTGCAGGCATGACCAATCCACAGCTATTTAATTTGCTTTCTGTGCATATTTGCGTTGGTCCCTTGATTAATTACTTGAAAGAAGATGCTACTGGATTTCCACCCTGGAATATATCTGTTTTGCAATCAAATGCTTCAGTGTTGTGCTTTGTCTCATCTGCTGCAAGCGAAGGTGATGATAACCCAGAGCGGCTCAGTTGCAGCTAATGGGATCTATCTAAAACATATCCAGTTCAACAGAGGACACAAAGGCCTGATTCTGCAGTAGCTATGAGGCCTGTTTCCTTTGCTGGATTTATTCCTAAACTCTTGCAGTACGTGGTTACTCATCCAGAGGTGTCTTGACCTCTGGCATTTGTGTACCAAAGCATGCAATTTGACTGTGAGCTAGTGCGGCTTTGAACTTCTTCCTATGTAACTGGAACCAGACCGCTTCCAGCAACGGGTCCCCACAGCTGTTTATCTCAAATCACCCCTTCAAAACAATTGAGGGATGTAGCAGCTGCTGAATATCTCATCTGACCTTTTCACGGGGGCAAATGCAGCCCCCGTGGAAGCAGACGGCCAATGCACTTGTGCTCATTATCATTTTAAATGCCAGCTTCTTGGACTGTATGCATTTAATAGTTATTGCTTCTGTTTCTTTTTCCACTGATGATTCTACTTTTAGGTAGTTCTGCAAGGAGCAGGGAGTCAGACTTGATGATCCTTATGGGTCCCTTCCAACTTGAGATATTCTATGATTATATAATTCTAAGACTTTGACCTGTAACCTGCAAGAGATGCACAGACATGAGAACTCCTGTTACCCCACAGCCAGTGATGGGCTGGGTATTATGATTGTGGGTGGTCCTGTCTGTAACTCTCCTATGAGAACAGGCTGAGAGAGTTGGGGTTGTTCAGCCTGGTGAAGAGAAGGCTCCGAGGACACTTTACTGTGGACTTTTGGTACTTAAAGGGGGCTATAAGAAAGAGGTGGACAGAATTTTTAGCAGGGCCTGTTGGGACAGGACACGGGGTGATTGGTTTAAACTAAGTGAAGGTAGATTTAGACTAGATGAAGGAAGAAATATTCTATACTGAGGGTGGTAAGACCCTGGCCCAGGTTGCCCAGAGAAGTGGTTGATGCCCCATCCCTGGAAACAAGGGATCTGAGCACCCTGCTCTAGTTGCAGATGTCCCGGCTCCCTGAAGGGAGGTTGGACTAGATGACCTTGAAAGGTCCCTTTCAAAGCAAAGCATCTTATGATCCTGTGATCATGCTTTGCAAGAACCTTGGCTGTGGCAAAGACAACCCATAAAGCCCAATCCCCTCTCCCAGGCCAGCACAAAACCCCACCAGTGCAACCCTAAATGGGAGCACTGTGCAATGCATTGTACTGCCAGTGGGAAATACCGGCTTGGTTCAGATTCGCAGGTTTCATGCTTGGAGAGAAATAAAAAAAAAACAACCTCTCAAAGAAGCTGTAAAACTCACATTATGGGCTCAGACACACAACCAAGCTATTGCAATGGCAGCCCACCAGCCATTGCCTGGCTGCCCAGCATGTGGATGGTCTCACCCCGTGGCAAGCATGCAATTGATTGTCTGGCTTAGCTTGAACCTCAGAGCAGCGCTGAATCAGCCTCTCTGCAGGCAAATCTGCTTCACAGCCATAGCAAAAAGCCTTCCAGGGTGGCTGACATCCTTGCAGCCTTTAATCAGCTCCGGTCCTGTCCTTCCCGACCCTCAGAGAAGCCGTGCAAGCAGGCAGACAGCAGCAGCTTTGCTAGGAGCAGTTTCAGAAGGAATGCCCAGACGTGCTCAGATCACCTTATCAGTCAGGAAGGTATTTAACGCCGGAGCTAAAACCACCGAGGACATAAAGGTGGGCTTTTTGTTTGAACTTACCTCTCCCAATCTTTGTCTTTGGTGTTGCTGGCTATCCAACTCATGCAGCTTCCAAGAGTGTTTCCAGGGATGACGGTGAGATGCCAGAGACACCACACTGAGACTTATCTTCCTTTCTGAGCCCATAGCTCCGCTGTGTTGTGTCTCCCAGGAGGTGCTTGGAGGTGACCTGTTGTGTGGCTGAGGTGGGCGTCCAGCCTTGTGAGAGATAAGGGCAATGAAACCCACACTTCATCTTTCATGAGTGATGATGGGCCATCTCCCATTCTCTCATCAGTGGTGCTTCTTCCCCCGCATTACCGCAAGATAATCTAGTGCAGTGTTTTCAAAAAAAAAAAAAAAAAGTTTTGTCAAAAAAAAAAAAAAAAAAGCCAACATTTTGTTTGTAATATCTTCAGCAAAACAGGGAAAATGGTATGTCAGTTCAGGGGGTCAAAAGGAGCTTTGGAAATTTTGATAAAATATCGTTCTCCATCCAATTTGAACAGGAGAGAATTTTTATTTTTATTTACTTTTAAAAGGGAAGTTCTCTGGTGAACCAAAAACCTTGGTTTTCAGCCAGCTTTAACCATAAGTCTTGCAACCCCTTTCCTGAGCCTCTTTCCTCCCAGTCCCATCACTCTCCAGGGTTCACAGACTCTTGGAAGTGATTTTATGTAACAGGTGTACATGGGCTTCTCTCACCTCTTCCACAGACCCAGTCATGGGCAAAATCATGCTGGAAGAAGAGGCTTGAAATTAGTCTCTGTGCAATGACCATGCTCAGAAATGCTCACCATAAGCCTGCACATTGGTTTAGCAAGTCTAGAAAATCATCCCAGTCGTGATTACAAACCAGTTATGGTCAATATTAGTGCTTTATTATTTTATTATTCCTTGTTTATACAGCACCAGGTCCTTTTTGGGTAATTTATACCCAAATAAGAAAATAACTTCCCTGCTCCAAGTAGCTTCTAAAAGGTGGGTTCGTCCACATCAATAGGGCCTGTAACAGTGCAAAAATGTCACTGAGAACGTGCCCAAATAGATGATGTCCTCTTAGGAAAAACTTGGAGAAAATATCAAAAAGGTAAATCAAAGTGTTGGCTGGAAAGGCATTGGGATTTTGTGGCAATGACTGAGACTGTAGATGGGTACAGCTCAGGTAGAAAGGGCAACCTTCTCCTCCAAGAACCTGCACTAGGGATGACTCCCAGGTCTTTTCTCTCACCTTTCTCCAGTAGGTTCCCAGTGCAGATCCTAAAAAACCTGACATGTAACCCTTGTGCCCATACAGCAGAAACTGGTCATGGGGAGCTGCTGTGGGTGGTTGAGCAACTATAGGGTGGGTTAGCAAGCAGGATGTCTGTAGTCTGTCACAAGATAAAAGGTGGCTTTGGTGTACTGCACAAGGAAGACAGACTTGGGAGATGCCTACACATCACATAGAAAATACAGAGCAAGAAGTGAACACGTAGTGCTGTAAATGCCTGGAGAATGCTGAAGGATGGGGCAACTAGAAAGAGTGAGGTGGATGCATGGCAGGAGAGCACGTCTGCCACTTTTCACAGATGAATCAAGGCTGGGCAGAGGGAAGAGTGAGTGAGTCAGGGCACATGGTTGATAGGGTGGTGTCACCCATCAGAGTGGGTGATATTAATTATGTCTGGAAGGTAAAAGAGCAGCCCTGGAAGAGCCAAAGTCACAGTCCTTGCAGCATCACCAGTGGGAAAGCCAGGAAGGTAAACAGCCACAAACACTTGTACCATCATCCTGAAATCTAGGTCAATGGTGTGATTTGCCTGTAGAGACATCCCCCAGGACAGTGTTCTTGCAGCAGAGTGGACAGAGTGCCCAGGCACCTGGATGAGTTACAGCTTCATTCCCTTCCTTTCTTACCGGTGCATTGGTGCCCTGGAGTAATGAGTGGGTAGAGATGGACCAAGAACCAGAGACATACATGGTGGCATTTTCTTCTCCATGCTGCTGTATGGTGGCACTCCTGCTCCCACAGGAGTACATCAGTAATTTTAGGTAACCCCCATCTACCCTAAACCAACACATCCCCTGCTAGCCAGGAAGAGTTCTTCTCTCTTCATCAAGAAAAGGCAGCTCTGCCCGCAGGTTGGCATCCAGCTTTGCTGGAGGCATTCAACGCCAGCTAACGCAGGCTCTCCAGTCTGGTTTGGACAACATTTATCAAAATGCTGGGTTTTCTTTCTGCTGATGCTGAGTCAGTTGTTTTGGTGGATAAAGGCAGCAAAACGCAAGACCCAACTCTGGAAATACCTCCTCATAATGACCAAAATCACAGCTTAATTGTGGGGTTTGAGCTGCAACTAGAAATATCTGGATTTGGGGTTGTGCTCTGCTTAAGCTGCTCTCCTACCATGATAATTATTCGTTAGGTTTTAATTACTGTTTCTCTTCATAGCTCCAATTCAGCTGTGCTTTTTGGTCACAGCCTCTGCTGCCATCCACTTTTGTAACTTCTCCATCAGGCCACCCATTGGTACAAATTTTTGCCAACATTCATTTTACTACAAAAAGATAGCTCTTGTGACAGTAAAGACCCAAAAATGTTTGCTAGGTGTCTGACTAGGAGTGGATTCAACAGGAGTCTGTACCTTGTACTGGCGAGAGAAGCAATTCACAAAGCCTGTGTGATCCTGAACATTGTCTCATCACCATCCCTTTGGATTATGCCAGCTCTGAACTTTCTTAGATCAGCAAGAAAATATCTTCTCACTTTGCCAACAAGTTGGGTGAACAGATGCATTGATTGGGTTGTGTCTGGCTAGTCATGAAGCTCACCAGGCTCAGTAACCTTGTCATGGTCTGATCATGTTGCAAATTAGATTTCCCTTAGGATCATGGGAGATAACATTCAAGAAGATGTCTCAAGGTATTTAGCCCATCATCAGTTGGGTTGCAGCTGCTGGGTCCTTAAGGGACAATGGTGGTTCACAAGGGAAGAGACTTCCAGGACATCTGAGGCCCGCCAACACTCTACACCATTGACCAATTTCTTTGTATTCTGTTGCTTTGTGGACTGTCTCATGTAGACATATGTTGGCTGGTGCATCAGACCACAAGGAAAGCACAGAGCAAACCTTACAATGAAGATTTTCCAGGGCACAGAGTCCAGCCTGGCCCAGTGACAGCAAGGACTGGTTCCCCAAATGTCCTCCCCAGACTGGACACAGGTCACGAGGGTCGACCATGGAGCAGGACAGAGGATCAGCAGGATGCAGTAGGGCACTTTCAGAGGGAACATGAGACATGAAGCTGATTTAGTGCATGTAGGCACTGTATGCATTTCCAGGGTATATCAACCATTTTGGTATTGACTCTTACCCCTATTCCGCTATCCACATGATGTAATTTCTTCTAGAATTGCCAACAGTCAGATTCAGTTTCAATTCACTTCTTCTAACCGCTCCCTTCCCAGAAGCATTCCCAGAAGAAGCCAAGTGACCAAACCTTTAAGGTTTCCCCACGGCTGTGGAGAACTGCAGCTCTGCAAACAGGGGCCAGATCATCCACGTTAACGGGTCATATCCCGAGAGGAAAGAGATTGGAAAGGAAAAACACAGGACTGGGAAAATAGAATCATAGAATAGTTTTGGCTGGAAGAGACCTTCAAAATCATCAAGTCCAACCTTATTCCTAGCCCTATCAAAAACCACTAAACCATGTCCCTAAGCACAACA
>WUAM01000107.1:37739059-37764745 GCA_024336885.1 Actenoides hombroni
AATGGTCTACAAGTTCCCCGGCTAGGAAGATGATTCAGCCGGTTAAAGGACGGAAAAGAAAAAAAAAAAAAGGCAGTATGAGTAATTAGGAGGGGCTGATGCCCCAGTTCTGTAACATGTCATTCATCTGGATGCTGTAGAATATTTACTGCAAATCTTGAAGCAATGCTGATAACCAAATAAAAGATAAAAATACAAACCTTTTTGCTTATGTTTAGCTAGTAAGAACAGGTATTTAACCAGGTACACATAACAAAGAACATGTACTTAATCAGGTAGCAAGAAAAGGCATCTTGAAAGCTAGCTGATTTAAAGGAATATATTTTAGCTACAGGCTAAAATAATTAAGCTAAAAGCAGAAAATCTGTAAAATTCAAACAGCATCATCCATGCAGGCTGTGGCTGTCAGCACAGGCCTAGAAGAGGCTGGAGGTCATCTGCTTCTGTCCCCTCCCCCAGAGAAGAACCAGCTTTGTCCTATAAAGTTCTTCATTTGTGCCAAAGTTTCAGGTTGGTTTCGTTTTAATCTTATCTACTTCTTAAATCAGAATTTGATCCTCTTTGGCTATGCCTTGTGACCAACATGTTTGAGTGGCTTTACACAGCAGCTTGTCCTGTGAGAATGGGACTATGCACGGGTGGGATGTGACTTTGGAAGTGACTGAGCTGACAAAACTCTTCAGGTTTCACCGCTCTTCTTTTTTTTCTTATTAAATAATAGGGATTATCCAGAGCCCAACCTCTACACTCGAACATACCCCACAGTGTTCAAATTTAACTGAAGAATTAGGAATTGGTTACATACTGCATGTCACACTAAATCTGTATTTTTTTTATGCTTTAATAAAAATTCTGTAGCCCTGTTCACATATATATCTACAGATAACATTTCTTTAAAGTCTACTCAAGTTTATTTTTTACTTAAAAGCTTATTGCAATTTGCGGTCAAATATATAACACAAGTAAAGCTTCATATTTTTAAAGTTATAGAGGTTTTCATAGTTTCCATCTTTTTTCCCCTCCTTTTCTCTCTTTTTGTTGCTGGCTGACATTTAGTTCTGTGGGCTGAGAAAAACTGTTTTCTCCAATAGTAACTTCCTTTCACATTAACCAAATCATCTTGTTTATATCAAGGAAAATTTCCAGATGGCAGTTTGCTATTCCTGAAGTACAAGTGAAAAGATGGTAAAAACAGTCTGAAGAAGGCCACTATTTTCATGAAAAAGAATCAATCTGTATGGGTTTGTACTGGTCAGCAGGCTGTCCTGGCAGTGGGACAGCCCCAGGGCAGAGCTGGGGATGGGACAGTGACCAGGGACCACCACAGACCAGAGGACTGCCAGGTAGAGGCTGGGGGCAGCTCCATGACCAAGCCGGGAATCCAGCAGGTGAAGCTGAGGCAGCAGGGTCTGCTCTCAGTCCAGGGCAGAGGCCCCTGATGCTTTTTCTCACCAGCTTTCCACACTGAGTCTGGCTCTGGGCAGGGGCTGCAGAACCCCAGGTGCCCCAGCCCTGGCCCAGGCAATGACTTGATCACCATAACCAGCATGATTCTCCTTTTCAGTGCCACCTGTAGCTTTCTGCCTACTCCACATGTATGCAATGGAGCAGACAGGAGGACAGCAGACTCCCAGGCTGTCCTCAGTATGCCCTTTGCTTCTTTCAGCATGTCTGAGCACAGTCCTAATGCACGATTATTTTCACTTGTGCTTTATCTGCTAAGCATTCTGATCAGAAATATTTTCTCTCTTTGCCCTGGCATCATCATGCATTTCCAGCGTGCACAGCCAACAGCAGCTCAGTGCCCCCTGCATTAGGGTATATCCAGCTTTGTGCCGCACCACTTCCACCACACCTTTTTCTGATCAGAGCTTCCTGGTGTCTTTCCTGAAGGAAATTTGGAGATTGCTAAGTCTTATGAAAGACTTAGCAGTGCTAGGTTAATAGTTGGACTCAATCTTAAAGATCTTTAGCAACATAAATGACTCTAGGATTCTATGCACTCTTTCAGACACACCATGTGGGGAAAGATACCTCATCAGACTTCTCAGTGAATGTATAGTGCCTCTCTGGGCCAGCAGAAAAGCCAGAGGCAGAATTGCAGAGGTAACAGTGCTCCCTGCCCATCCACAGAGTCCAAAGGAAAGAAAAAAACCAAGGAGAGTAAATTATTTTTTAATTTTTTTATGGCAACACAGCCACTTCTCACAGCGAGGCACAGGACCATTAGAGACTGACCTGTCCTCATCTATACAGAAGTATTTGCTTTATCCAGAAAATTCTCCAAGTGCAGAGTTTCTCTCTGACCTGCTGAGACTCACCCTCTCAGTGCTGCCCCAGTTTCTGCAGCATAAATGACTCTGCTTCTCACCACCTTCACTCCCACTTGGAGGGTGGTAGGACACCCTCGTGAATAATGATGGCTTAGTGCACGTGTATAATGTGGTGTGTGCAGGGGACGATGCACATGAGCAACGATTTCATTCACAGTGACTAATCGAACTAGTTACTTCCTCCATTCCAAGAGCTGCCAATCAGTTTACAGCTATTAAATAGCATGAGCACACATAGTAATGTCTATGTCATGCTAAAAATGTTGACCCTTTTGTGACCATGTGCCTGGCACAACCTACACCCCTGTTGCTGCCACCTGCCCACACCGGCATGCTCATCTTCAGGCTAACCAAGCCCATTTGCTCTGGAGGAGTCAGTCCTGCCAGACCTCTCTGTGTCCCTGCAACATCCTCCCCACCTTCCTGTCCTCATCATCTGCTGCTTATCCTGCTGCAAATAATGCAGTCAGTCATAGTGTGTGCCATCCCCTCATTTACCTGTCAAGATCTGGGTAATGACTCTGTGTTCTCCTTTCTAATAGCTTGTGACACTGCAAATCACCACCAGAGCCTGGAGCTAGCAAGTAACTCCTGTGTGACGCAAAGCAAAGACAAATCTCTCATCTAGAACTGAATCACTCAAGAAGCAAAACATTTCAGCTGCATTTGATAAGACAGCTGCAAAACATGCACGGCCTTTTGGAATGAAAGACAGAATATGAAGTATGTGGTAAAAACATATCTGGATGGCATTATCAAAAATGTTTAGCATATGGCTAGCAGTTTACAGTCAATTTTACAGAATGCAGTAGGAATGGTGATTTGCTGTCAGTGGCACTTTCAAAAAGCTCATTCATATCAATCAGTTTAGGAGATGGCACAGAAAATTGTCAGCTACACAAGGGAGATTGCAGACATGAGGATGAGATAGAATATAAGGTATATTTTTCCATAAGGGTCAATGAAAGTAAGGACATTAACCCATAGATTTTTATTCATACTCTTAGTCCTATTAAAACGACTGATAAATGAGCTACCCCCTGAGGATGAGTTGTAGCACTGAGCCTCCAGTTTAGCTGTCTTATAGAGTGTTTGAGATATGAAAATAATGAAGTTTCTTCTGATGTACAGTTGTCCTAGATTGGAAAGCAGCAGAGGGTCATATTAGCTTCTGTGAGATGAAAGAACTTAATGCATACTGATTATATGTTACTGCTATAAGCAAAATAGCAACACTTTAAAAGAGTAAATGCTCTTTCTATAAATACTATGCATATATTGTAGAATTAAATCCTCTCTTGCAGAGACGGATCCTTTTTACTGAAGGCAGGGCAGTGCAATGCATGTTGCTATATTGCCCTCTCGTGGGGCGAGTCTGGAAACAGCAGCTAAAGGAGCCGGGGCTGCCAACTCCCTTCCCTTGGAGTCACGGGTTTTCCCCGGCCTGAGCTGACGGCCAAATGATGCCCTGCCTGAGGAGAAAGTGTTGAGAGACCTGCACGTGGTAAATATTTAGTCAAATAAGTCTATTTTCCTCTAAACCTTTTATTTCTGCATTTCTGTAGAAAACAGACCCAACGCCAGGTTCCTGCTGGAAGTGCAAAGGCTGTCCCATAACATCAAATCAACAAGTGGTCCAAAGGCGGTACAACCTCCCTTCCCAAGTCCCTTTCTGTGGGACCTGACGTAGCAAAGGTAATTAAAAAACAGGAGGATGACCAACATTGTTTTGTGGCACAGCGCACGGATGAAGCACGTGCCAGAAGGGAAGAGAGCATAGTAGGGATGAAAGTCTACACATAGCTCCACTTTGCCGTACTGTGAGTGATGCCATCCATCATGGAGATTGCTGCAATTGCCTCCCACATTGCTATATCTCATCTCTATTCTGTGCTGTTCTTCTGGGAATTTTAAAGCAGTGCTTTTCTGTCTAGCCAAGGTACTTTTGTCACCTGCAAGGAGAGAGTTGTCTGAGTACTTCATAGTCTCTAAAATATTTATCCTCTCACTGCTCTTGTCAGGTAAGGAAATTCTCCATTTTGCAGATGACAAAGTGAGGCAAGCAGACTAATTCTGAGTTCCAAAAAGAGATTTATGCATGCAAAGTGGTGCTTAGACAGAATTTAAGAGTCTATATCCAAAGTGTACATTGTGAAAAGCCCTGTCCAAGGGTTGAAGATGTCTGCTGACATGCAGGAAGCTGACAGGGAGTACCCTTCTCTACCTGAGGGATAGGAGAAGTGACAGCAGCTCAACTCCTTGTTATGAGCCATCTATTTCTCTATATGAAATAGAAGTTCCTAAATAAAACTGCATTCAAATAGGACTTCACATGCAGCCTGTGCTACTAGCAGTGATGTTGGGGTGGAGGAGGGGGCACAGTCTGCAAAAGTCCCAGAGCTGAAGGAATCAAGATCTTGTCCTACCCTGCTCTGACTAGCTGAGGAAAATGCTGCCTCCCTTGTTTTATGCACATGGGCCACCTACATCCCCACAGAAAATCTTCCCTGAGGGCATACTGAACTGTCAACAGGCATGCTGTACATGGTCTTGGCTTTGCTGAGCTGACAAACTAGGCTTATGCTTAATTTGTGGAGGGTGTTTGTGACCCAACCTGCTGTTAAGAACTCATTTCACAAAATCCTGAACTATCCTAGAGTTCAGTTAAGATGCCTTTATCACAAAACATCATGCCCTATTTCTGTCCAATAACCAAGAGCCATGCACCAGGCAACAGAAAACCCGTGTCTTAGGCTCTTCTAATCCCATGCAAGTTTGAGCCTCCACCTCTCTGAGCTTAGAAAAATGCCTTAAAAACCAGGCACTGAATAATTGGGGTTGGAATGGTCCCCATTACTCTTGGGCCATTGTACATGTGAGAAAGGAAGGACTATGGCACCAGAAGAGACCAGCCATGCCTGGAGTGTAGCAGGCTGTCTTTTTCATGAGGGCAGGACTCTGGCTCCTACTTTAGAGCTTTTTTCTTTGTTTTATGAACACAATGTTTCAATTTTCTTAGTAGCCTGAGGAACCACAGGGTGACCCTCCCCAGGCTAAATGTCTATAGCCAAGGCTACTGATCCTGTCCCATGTGGGGACACTCACCTTCCACTCTCACAGATTCAGCACTTTTGACTACACAGCAGTCTGAGTTCAGTAAGAGAGGTGAGCATTGCCTCTGCACAAAATGCCCCATAAGCTGGCAGCTAGCATATTTTCCTGTAATGCAGACCTCTTGGTTCAAATGCTCGCAAGGGTTATGCTGGTTTGGGATTCAGCTCTTGCCTCCTAGGCATGTTTCATAATCCCTGGCTATGGAAGAGAGCAGGCAGGACACCGCAGACAGTGTTTTCCCTTGTACAGTGTGTGGAGAAGAAAAGCTTATCCAGAAGCTTTTCAAAGCTGGAACTAAAGGTCAGGGGCTGTTTTAAAGTCATCAATGATGGATTACATTAAAATGCAGTGCAACATCTGGATCTTCTGATTTGTCCTCTAAAAGACTCTCTCCTCTGCAACTGTAAGACTAGGCATATGTAAGACTAGGCACCTCCTTTCACTAAGTAGTGTATCTAGCTTCTATGGTGAAGATGTGACTGTGTGAGGAGGAATTGCATTAACACTTTTCTACTTGATAAAGCAGCTCAACAGTAAAAGAAAATGTTACATTAGAAAACAGATACTGTTTTTCTGTAGGCTGCAGATACCTTCTTTCGAAGCCTCATTCAGCAAAACACTTGGGAGTTGATGCAAAGCCCACCCAAAGCAGATCACATCTTAGTATGTACATGTCTTTAAGCAGATGTTTAAGGACATCTCTATTCAGCAAAGCACACAAATGTGCGTTCAAATTGCACTGAAGGACAATTTCCTCCATAAGTGTATTATTGAACTGGGATTTTGAAATACATCATCACCTCTGTTAGAAATCTTGCTCACTCTTTGGTGCTCTACTGCTTCAGGAAAAAAAAAAAAAAAGAAAAAAGCCATATGGAACTAATCATGCACATTTTGTCTAGCAGATAGCATTATAGCAGATTGTGTTTTCCCTTCAAGTGATTGTCCCTATGAGCATGCAAACTGTGTGTGATGTGCATATATCCAAACATGCAAGATAAGATTTTTAGCCCGAACAACATCCTTATGATGTACCTCCTGCTTAGTTGCATAATAATTAGAAGAGATGAGCACACTCATCACTGCCTATCTACCAGCCAAATGAGGCTTTTTTTTTTTTTTCATTTTTTTGCTTTGTATCCTGCCCTCACACAGACCTTACTCTTTTTTGAGCTTTTTTCATCCTTATTTGCTTTCATTTAACAACTGGATGTTTTTCTTGGTTGGTTCCTCAGAAACACACAGTAAAGTTCTGATTACAGGAGAGAGATTCCCCTTTCTGGCAGATATGATGTATACTACTATACTGCCTCTGTTCCTGGGAAGTATATGATTTCCTGAAACTTCAGTACTGGCTTACAGAGAAAGAAGAGAGGACCAACACTGCAGAACTTCTACCATCCATAACTCCAGGGCTAGAAAGAAGACATCAATCACCTGCAAAGCAGCCCAGATAGTGGCTTTCCATCACTACTGACATCCTTACGATAGATCTCTCTTTATCTTTGAAGCATATAAAGCAGTTTGCATGAGCTCCCTTTCCTTATCAGTGCCTCTGAACTGTCATGGTTGGTCTGTAGCATGTGATGAAATGGAGAGGAAGAGGAAGGGGAAGTATGACTGATCTTGTCTAGGATGAAATCTCTTTATAAAGACACAAGGTCCAGTAGACCTGAATGAAGGCTGGTGGACTGGGCTTTTGATGTGTATAAATGTGCCTGTGGCACAGGGGGATTCTTTAAACATGATCCTACGATACTTACTGAAACTTAAGAACATAGAGCTTTTCATCAGTTCATTGAAAGTGCATCTGACAGCTGTAGCTACCTTGCCCTTCCCCATAGAAATGTCCTTTTTTTTTTTTTTTCCAAACAACTGTTAAACCTCTTTGTAGTTTCTCTGCCAGTCATGCATCTGCTCTCTGACTGGGACCTAAATTTGAGTATTGCAATGATAGCGGGCTATACATTTGAACTCAGCATGTCCAGTATCTTCCCTTACCTTTCTCCCTCATCACTTTATGTAGAAAAGTTGGAGAGATTCAGACTGTTACATGACTGTTACTACTTGTATAAGCTTTTCTATGGCATGACATTTCATTTCAGTTATATCCAAAGTTCTTAATCAAACAATTTCCATTCCTACATAATTCAAAACAATCATCCTTCTCTAGTTGTGACTAAAATAGCCTTTATCATCATCAGAGGCAACACAACACAGACTAGTTGTTAAACATGGAGTTTTTTATTATTTTATTCTATTCAAATAGGATACAGCCCTTTTTCAGGTCTTTATATCCAATACAGAGATATTATATGATAATTACAGTAGCAAGCAGCTTGTATTTGAGAAGATCCAGATATAATACCGGTAGAATATATAACTCTATTTTTTAAATAGCATGTATGTACCCGTTATCAATCATGTGGTGAGTACTGAGTTCACCTAGAGTGGAACTTTATTCTGATTTAAAGACAAATGGCAGGTTGTTGGACTGTGTAAATCAGATGCTAATAAAGATCAAATAGTAAAGTTTATCACCTCACAAAGCACATAGTGTTCTTTCTCTTTAAAAGTGATGGGTGTAGTTGCAACTCAAATTGCAATATCTGTCCTTGTGTCGTTCTTGTTCATGTCACACCACTGGGGCTACAAGGCAAACTCGTCCCAGTTCTTGTCTTTTATGGCTTCTTAGCAGAAGGCATTCTGAGCATTGTAGTAGCAGTTGTTCAAACTCTGTGAAGATGGCACGTTCATCCCAAATCTTGCAAATAGACATTATGTCATGACACTATATAATTCATACATATATAAACACATCTAGTACAGATAGATACATGTGTATATATCATTTTCTACTGAAAAGTTATATTTTAAATATTTTTCAGAATATGTTAACAGTGTTTTGAGAGGCAAATATCTTAATCTCTGTAAGTGTCAAGATTTGAATTAATCTTAGTCTGCAAATCAAAAGAGAAGGAAAACCCAAAAGTAACGCAGGCAAAATTTCTCAAATGTGTCCTAATATGCTCTTCTATGCATTAAACTTCTCTTGAATTTAAAGTTGTATATCTCAGCAGTCTCCAGTTCTCTAAACCAGTATAACGGATATATACTCTGGGAAATTCCAAAGCTCTTAGTTCCATTAGCATACTAGCTCTGAATTGCATTGCATTGATCCTACCACAAATACTTGTCCAATAGGGACTACTGAATGCCAGTAGAAGGTAATACTGAGGAACTTAAATTTCCCACATGGGAGCTGAATATGAAGGGAGAGAGCAAGAATTTATGGTAGGGTAAAAATTCAAAACTATTTCTAATGGATATCATTTGGATTAGACAGATGATTGTAGTGTCAAATGGGTTTCCAGCAGAGTGAGATGGAGAAGTTAATTTATTTTTTTTAGAGCTATAGTTTATCATACAGCTGCACTTGTGAGTGGGTGTATAACTATTTCCTTAATAGATATGTAAGAGAATGAAAAGGGTAGGTTACCAACATTATAAACAAACATTCATGTTTTACAGTCCCACATGGGACTGAATGAATAGTTTATGAACTGAAAAGGCAGTTTGGGTTCACTTGGCGCAATACACATGGCAGATAATTCGAAGCTGGCCTCAATTTGAGCTGTAGGGTTAGCAGCGAGTGAGAAAGGAACTGAAGGAGAGAGGGGTGTGTGCTCCCTTGGATGCTGCAACACTCGGCCTTGAAAACTCTCATTGAAGCTACTGATTTTATATCAAATACTTAAAAATGAATGTATGCAATGACTCAAACTCATTTGTTCTTCCAGCAGGTCAGTGCTGCAATGACCATGCTATAGGTATGCTTAGTCCCTAATTCTGGCTAGCGATGGAGGTGAACAGATCTACTTCACCAGAACTAGGCAGCACTGATGATGCTTGCCCTTGCTTCATGAGGACGTACAATCTAAGGTGGGGAGTATACAGTCCCTTAAGAGAGAGGGTAACTATTGATCCAAATGTGAATCAGCTCTATTAATCAAGTTATGGAAAATGTCTGAAAGCAACTCACATATAATTTTTCAGTGGCATAAAAAACTGGGGAGGTTGGGTTGATTTGCAATATTTTCATTGTTTGGCCACTTCAGTGAGAAATCAATCATTTGAAAACTGTGAGTGGTTAGAAATTCTCAACTGGCTTTCAATTAAAAGAGAACAGGAAAATAGAAAAATTTTTCTTCTCTATTTTTCAGGCAGGTTATGTTAGATATCTTACACTGATGTTTGATTTGATTGTTCTTGACAATTTTTTGCATATGATGCAAAATTCTCCATCTCCATTGACTCATCTCCCTTATACAGAATAAAAAGAACGATGATGGTTGGGCTTATGCCTGTGAGCAGAGAAACTCTGTTGCACTCTCTGAGGATATGAAGAGACCAATGTCTAAAGAAATTATTCTGGTGTGGTTAAATACTTATAAAAGATGCATTAACTATGATTTTATCTTGGTTCTTATGTTTACCTTCTGATTTTTCAAACTGTTGCTTGTGGCTGTTCAGAACATCAGAAATTAGAAGATGCCATTGTGCATATATGTGTGGTTGGCAAACACCATAAATAAAATTTTATTTACCATTCTAATTCTCAATCTTTGCGTTCCTTGCAATGAACACATAAAAGATATTTTGCAAAAAATTACGATATATAATTCTTTGGTTGCTTCAGTCATTATTCAGTGAGGTTACAAAGGTTAAATATGCAGCTGAAAGTGGTGGATTTATATACCTTATTAGAAAAAGCTCAATACCAATGTCCAGAAGCATTTAAATAAGCCCTAGTTTGACTTGTAAAAATAAAATTACATTTTTATATGTCTCAATATTTCACTTTTAATTTAGAGATATCATTGCTCTTTATCATGGGGTATTAAAATTTAAGAAAATCACAGTAAGATTTCAGAATATTTTTCACCAGATCAGCTCTTCCCTTTATGATGAAAACCACATCCTACTCTCCATACTCTGTATATGAGAAATTGTCACAGACACTGAAGGCACACATATAATTAGCTAAGGCACAAACTGAGATGAGTTTCTCTGATTTGTGAATCTGTATCCTAGACAGATGATTAGGTAATTTTTATCCCAATAGCAAATATTCAGTCTTTATTATGTGCATTGCAGTACAATGTAGGAGGCGACAAGCAGGGGGTTGAAACCTACTGTTTTAGGCACTCTGAAAACACAAACCCAAAGCAGAGTATAACAGAGAAAAATAGTAGACAGAAGAGCAGTGCACAGCAGCGTATTTTTTTCTGAAGGGATCTTTCCTTGTTTTTTCTGACAATACTACAGCCTTAAGATGAATTTAACAGTCTTAGTTGTCTTCCCATTCTTTGGACAACTGATAATGAAATGATTTCTGAAGTAAACAGCCGCCACACAGAAGCTAACACTCAGTACCCACCAAGCAGCAAAGCCACAAGTGCTGATTTCACACTTGTCTCAAAATTAGAAATTATTGAAAAGGTAAACATTATCCAATTATTATGAAGCTAAAACCTTGTTCTGATGTCACATTTGAAGAGGATGGTCTCAAACATCACTTCTGAGACTCAGGAAGTATTAGCTAGCAGGCCCCCCTGCAGGCTCTGTTCAGCAGGGGCTATCAGACACTTAAAATGAAAAGAGTGCAGCAGGTCTGATAATTCTTTGCAAGTTTTTATTGTGTCTATGATAGAAAACATAGTATTAACACCATGGCCAGCCTTATCTGCCAGGACCAGCACCTTTCATTGTGGAAGAGAAATTTAAGTTATTCTTAGTGTATGACATGATAAGCATCGTGGGGACCTTTGGTAGTGCCTGTCCCTACATTT
The DNA here is from genome assembly GCA_024336885.1 of Actenoides hombroni. Taxonomy (NCBI): domain Eukaryota; kingdom Metazoa; phylum Chordata; class Aves; order Coraciiformes; family Alcedinidae; genus Actenoides; species Actenoides hombroni. The sequence continues at coordinate 37,750,359 of WUAM01000107.1, forward strand.
TATGAATGCTCACAGCTCTGAAGAGCAGAAGAGCCAGGTGAATCAGCAGTGCAAGCGATGCAGCTCCAAGGAAAGAGAAGTGAAGGTTGGGCAGCAGCTCAGGTGCCTGAGAGGACTGAAGTCTTGTGGACAGAAGGGCAGCAGAACTGAGCATGATCCTAGCCAGAACCTGACAGCACTATAAATAGACACCATGATGGTCATTTAATTTTTTTTCTTTTTCCTGACTTGAGATTTATGCATAGGAAGAAATCTGGAGAATTACTGAGATGTCAAATGAGGCTCAGGTGAGGATTCACTGTGATCCTAATTATTACATCAGACTGCTGCAAAAGAATCATGGAATCATTTAGGTTGGAAAAGACCTTTAAGATCATCAGGTCCACTGCAAAACTAACACTGCCAAGTCCACCACAAAACCATGTCCCTAAGCACCATATTTACAAGTCTTTTAAATACCTCCAGGTATGGTGACTTAACCACTTCCCTGGGCAGCCTGTTCCAGGGCTCAACAACCCTTTCAATGAAGAAATTTTGTCCAATACCCAAACCTCCCCGGCACAACTTGAGACCATTTTCTCTTGTCCTGCTGCTTGTTATTTCAGAGAAGAGACCAACACCCACGTCTCTACAACCTCCTTTCAGGTAGTTCTAGAGAGTGAGGTCTCCCCTGAGCATCCTTTTCTCCAGACTAAACAATCTCAGTTCCCTCAACCACTCATTATAAGACTTGTTCTCTAGACCTTTCATCAGCTTTTTTGCTCTTCTTTGGACATGCTCCACCACCTCAGTGTCATTTTTGTAGTGAAGGCCCCAAAACTGAACACAGTATTTGAGGTGCAGCCTCACAAAGTCTAGGTTGACAACATCCACAGCCTTTCCCTCTTCCCCTAAGCAGGTCACCTTGTCATAGAAGTAGATCAGGTTAGTCAAGCAGGACCTGCCTTCACCTGGTTGCACTGTACTTGCCACATGATGACACCTAAGAAGATCTTCTCCATAACATTCCCTGGCACCAAGGTCAGACTGACAAGCCAGTAGTTCTCTGGATCCTCCCTCCAGCCCTTCTTGTAGAGAGGCCTCAGCTTTACTAACCTCCAGTCAACTAGGACCCGCACAGTTAGCCAGGACTGATGGTAAATGATAGAATATGGCTATCAGATCTCTCAAAAGATATATCTGCAGCACAGAATAAGTCATGCTAATGGATTTCCATTGAGTTGTTCAATTTCTAATGGTGGGTGCAAAAAATAGTGCCTGCAGTATTTCTTATGTATGGTTACAAAAAACATTTTCATCAGCATGACCGCTCTTTCCAAAAGCAGGGTACACTAAAGGACAGGCCTGAGAGGCAGTCTATATTCCTGGCCCAGTCACATTTTACCTTATTCCATGAGCACTAACTTAGAGTAAAAAAAAGCATTAGTGTAGAATAAATGAAATATATTTTCTTTTCTGCCCCCATTAAACAAAGGAAATTTCAAGATAACTAGAGTCTGTATGTATAATTAAGAGCACTTGACATGTCAGCCTTTAAACAAAATACAGTATCCATCTTTAGTCCTGGGAGCGTGTCACTACCCTATAACATCATTGGCATTTGAATTAAAATGCCTCAAAAGAAAGAAAAACAAAGACCTTGTTAAAAAAACCCATAAGAAATTGCTTGTGGGTGCAGACGTCAAAGAGACGCTTAAAATGCAACACACAGAAATTCTTTATCTCTTTGTTGCTTTCTTTTTCTTTATCCCTTCCCTTCCCCTCCCTTCCCTTCCCTCCCCCAGTTCTTTAAGTCCCCGCGGCCGATGTTACTTCCGCTGTCAATTTTTAAGAGAAAAGTCGGGTTTGTTTTCTGGGAGGCGGGAATTCAACCATGTGTGTCGCAGGCAGGTCCGCTGGAGAGCCGCCGAGGACTGGAGTGTGTAGCGAGTCCATCCCGGGGGGCTGGCCCCGAGGCGGGCAGCGGGAGGCGCGGTGGCGTTACAGGGATGTCTCGCCAGATGTCTCCCTTGTACCAAGTTCTTAGGTGCAAAGTTTTGGTTGAGGTCCAGATCGGAACATCTCCACGAACTCCGTTCAGAAGATGTTCCGTGCGGCTGTAGTCATTTGTTCGCTACAGAAGGCAGTTTTAAAGTGGTTTCTCCGCTGTAAATTAGAACGTTTCTTCCAAGAACATCATTTGCTGATTAGAGAGATCAGTTTGTTTAGCTGCAGCGCCTGAAGCTTCAAATTTGATTGCATTGATTTTAATCACGTAACTGATCTTATTTTCAGTAACATGGAGTTGTTTGTTCCGAATGCATTTATGAATTCTTATCTCAGTTATACTGCATGCTAGAAGTGATATTACTAATTCCTAAAATCATAAAAACCCAATCTACACAGAGAAGAAAGTGCTCAAAGAAGGAAGCATCTTTTGCATTTATCTAAACTAAACCAATTTAATTTCAAGTCTTTAATCCTGCTTATGCTGCCCTAAGTGACAGGCTCCAAATACACACACGACCCTTGTGACTCAGATATGAAAGATCTGTCAAGTCCCACACACTGAGAGTGACACTAATGTGCCTGGCTGCAAGGTAAGCACCAAAGACTGTAAACTTAACAAAGTAAGAGTCAAGGTTTAGGGTCAGGACTGTCCACTTAGACCTATAACATATGCTCTCTGTTAACCTCTCTCCCTCTCCAAAGGGGAAGAAAAAGAGACTAAGGGCGAGAGACATGGATTAGAAAAGACAGCTACAACAGCTTTAATGAAAATAATAACAATAATAAAATTAAATATATACAAAATCAGTATCACACCCAGCCATTTCCTGATGGCAGTTACATCACCATCACCACTGATGGTGTGAAGCAGGCACTGGGGATGTCCCAGACTGGACTCAGAGGCAGAAGGGAACTGGATTCAGGAGCTGGATTCTGGAACTGGGTTCAGGAACACATGGATAGGGATCGAAGGCATAATGGACAGGGTCCTCTTCAGATGCCATCCATTGATGAAGAGAGCTTGACCCTCGTGATCCCTCAGCTTTATACAAATATGACATACATGGGATGGAAGCCCTTGTTCGTCAGTTTAGGGTCACCTGTCCTGTCCGTTCCTCCCTGCAGGTGCAGCCTTTCACTTTTCTGCACCCCCCAATGTGGTACACAAGATCCAGCAGCGGCCTTGGTCTGCACACCAATCCTTGGTACTAACTCTAAACATGGGGTGTTATCACTGCTAGGAGCAGACACTGCCTGTGAGAACAGGCTGCTAACTTCAGAAAGCGCAGTTAGTTAGAAGAAACTTCTGTTCTGTTCTAACTCAAACCAGTGCAGCAAGACAGAGATAGTTTTTGATGGTGGAAGAAATTGCACCTGGCAAGTCACCTTCTACAGAAGTTGTCCTGTCTCTGCAGAGTGCTGGAGGAAGAGGTGGCTTTCCAGAAATCTTCATTTTAAGCCAAAGGTTAGAGTGGGACCTGCAAAGAATTAACTATTAATTTTACAGACAACACATGTAAACCTCTGTTCCTAACCTCATACATTTAACAGTCAGACTTGTGGGCCATAAGTTGAAGAACAGGGATCTAAGGACATATTATGTCAGCATCATAGTTGCCCAACTGCCACAGAACTCCTTTTGCAGTCCACTTGCTGCCTGCCAGTGAGCAGAGAGAGCCCACGCTCTCCAGGACATGTGTGCCAGGGATATGAGGGTGGGAGAGTAGGTGGTTCATTACCTCGTTGCAGAAGTTAATGGTCTTTCAGTGCTCTTTAGTAAGAGGTCATCACTGGGCCATAAAATGCTTGGAACATGTCCCCTCTCACTCAGAAACTCCCTCTATGGAAATGGTGGGGAGGATGCCAGTGGAAAATTCCTGTGCATAACAAGGTTGAATACACTGGTTTTCCATCTTTTTTAACTGCTGAAGCAATGAAAAGCAACTGGAATGACAGCCAAGACTGATCCAGATGCAGCTGCAGGAAACGTCATGCAAGAGTAGGACCTTGATGTAAAATGGGAGTCCAGGACCTTAATGCAAATGTGAGTCAAGCCCATTGAAAACATCAGTCTGATCTCCTGCTGAGATAGGGTGTTATAATCAGAAGAAATATTTGAAAATTAAATCCATCTCCTGAGCACAACATTATATAAATCTAAAGGCGAATATGGAAAATGTGACTAAAGTACCCCAGTGTGTGCCTCTGAGTCTTCCTACACTGGAAGGTGAAGTCACATTGAAAAGAGGGAACAGTTTGTGCATTGGCTAACAAGCAGAGGTTTGATTTCTCCACAGCAGGTAACAAGCACTGACATCTGTGAAAGTCACTGTGCATGGAAGAACAAGCATCCAACTGTGGGACATCCAGAAATCCAGCCAGTCCAGCCCTGCCAGCATCAGCAGCTGCACTTCCAAGCAACAGGACAAAGTTTTTTTTTACGGCAGTGGCTTCGGATGATTGAGGCCAGCATCTTTTTCAAAGGATGTATGGTTCATCAAGCTGTGTATTAATGTTTGATTCCAGAGAGCCGATGGCTTTGTTTCATAATTTGACTCTGACAGAGGGGAACAGAGGAGAGGCAGCAAGAGAAGATGGCAAACTCTTCTAAACTTGTTGTGATAGCACAAGCGCTGAAAGCAGTGAGGTGACACAAAAAAGGCAGGCTCTACCCAGAAGCAGTGTGGAAACCAGAAAATAAACCAAGCAGTAAACAAGTAGGTATAACTGGATTTGGTTTTTTAATGAGGTTCAATAACAAGGGTAATAACAGAGAAAGGAATCGTTCCATTTTAAAAGGAGTTTCAGGTTCACCAGAGCAAGTTTTATTTTCAAATTTGAACTATGAGCTTATACATATAATGTAAATTTGTGTATAAATATTACATATATATGATTTCCTTTATCTATATAGCCTTTTTAATTCAAGAACTTGAATCATCTGGCTTACATAGAGAACTTATAATAACCATGCTTGCGTGGAGAGGCAGTGGGGTTTTTTCTGTCATCTACTAGTGTCACTTTGTGAAGTCTAAAAAGGTTTAAAATGCCCTTCACCAGCCCTAATTCTGCCTACTTCAGAGAAATCTCAACTTACAGAAAGCTGGAAGGGGCAGATCCTGTGCCAGAGCAGTATAGGTCTGATCCTCTTGAGCATGTGCTTTACATCAAGTATGTGAGCAATATTTCTGCCCCATATGGTTTACTGAATCAGAGCTTAATTTTGTAATATCCCATCCAAATTTATAACTTAGTACCTAGACATTTTTCCTTATCAACAGAGAATTAGAATGTCTCCCTGCATAATTCATGAAGCTGTGAATTATTTTTATACATCTTGTAGCTTTTTTCTTTTTTTTTTTTTTTCAAAAGGCTTTTGCAAACCAAAGCCTAGAAAAACGGGAATGTTTAATGGCATTCTGAAACAATTTTAGACCATGATCTTGTAAACAATATTTACTGAGAGCAGTGTAGGTAAGATAAATCCCAGGTATAAACATTTCCTGGATCATAGCTTATACAGTTGAGAGTGCAAAAATAGAGCAAACCATTTTTGTTCAAAGCCCAATAACAATAATTCATATTATTTTAATTTATGACTTCAAATCACTAATAACACTTTCTCCTACTAAAAAAAACCAACAAAAAACAAACAAACAGAGTAAAATACATTTCACATTTCTGTTACTTACTCCTTGGATGCCAAACAAGCAAAATAGCATACATTGTTACAGATGAATCTTTGCCTAGCAATGCCTCTATGCATCCCATCAGTCTAACATATAGCAATGAAATGAAGGCAGATGGTGTACTAAGTGCAAAAGCTGTAAATGAATGTTAACAGAAATTGATTTTGAAATGTTCTTGGCACTTCCCCAAGAAAACACTGCCACTGTATTTTAAAAGAGTGCTCTATGCACTCAGGATTCCTAAGAATTAAAAAATCTGGCCTCCTTAGTTATTTTCTCTTCTGAGACCTATTTTCAGTTCAGTTGCAACATCTACATAAAAAACAAACAAACTTTTATGAGCTCTTAAAATTTACTAGACCAAGAATTGTACTGGAGTACTGTGTCTAGTGTTGGGCTCCCCAGTACAAGACAGATAGTGAGCTCCTGGAGAGTGTCCAGTGAAGGATCACTAAGATTATAAAGAGACTGGAGCATCCCTCATATGAGGAAAGGTTGAGAGAGTTGTTACTGCTTGGCCTGGAGAAGAAAAGGCTCAGGGAGGGATCTCATCAGAGTATATAAATACCTGAAGGGAGGGTGCAAACAGGAGAGAGACAGGATCTTCCCAGAGGTGACCAGTGGCAGGACCAAATGCAAAGGACACAAAGTGGAACACAGAAGGTTTTCTCTAGATATCAGGAAACACTTTTTTACTGTGAGGGTGGCTGAGAACTGGCACAGGCTGCCCACAGTCATTATGGAGTCTCCATACTCAGATATTCAAAAGCCACCTGGACAAGGTCCTGTGCAACTGACTCTAGTGACCCTGCTTGAGCAGGGGCATTGTACCAGATGACCTTCAGAGGTCCCTTCCAACTTCACCCATTGGTCATCCTGGGAATACATCAAGAATTGTGCTTTAAAATGTGTCAATTAAAAAAAAAAAATTCCAGAGGAGACTGCAGCTTTCTTGAGCATCAACTTCATTCATTTTCAAACTCATAAATTAAACCATCTGTTTCATTCTTTGAGTGGACAATAACTATACACGCAAAGTCAAGTTATTTTCTGTTTTCCTAGGTCTGCAGTTGTAAGGGATAATTCATCAGCATCCCATGGAGAGAAATCAGTATTCTGCAGGTTCATGAAAGCATCTATACCAGGCTGCTCTCCCTTGCACAATGCTGGACCCCTGCAGTTTGCGTGATTCAGTGTTCCCTAGCTTAAGCTACTTTACTCTGCAGGTTATGTTGAAAATAGCTGGGATAGAAAGTACTGAGAAAAAGTCTATTATTAACATTTTCAATTTTGTAAACCAAGCCTTGTTTTGTGGGTTTCTTAGTTTGACAATAATAATAATAATAAAAAAAATCAACCCCAAATCAAAAACCCAACAGAAAATACCACCTAACACCTGAAATAGGCTTTGTTTCAGGACAATATTGTATTTCTGTGTGTGTGACCATGCGTGTGTATGTATCTTGTAACACAGAGCATATCACCTGGCACTATGAATGCCTCAAATATGTCACGCTATGACCTGGTCAATATGTATGGCTAAGATGGAAATTCTGAAAAAGTTGAGATTCTGCACTAGTTTGGATGAATGAGAACTTGGAAATCTTCCATCCACGTGACCATGTATCTAACTTCCTGGCATATCATTAATGGGTAACTTGTTTCTGGAGGTGCTATCTTCCTCAAGGACATAAACCCATTATTATCATTATCATCATTAGTTATATTTAAGACCTCAGGACACTTTCTTATCAGACTTAGTCTTATAGCCTGAAAATCCAACAACATGCACTATTACTCAATGCATGCAGTTGTGCCCAGTGCCAGGCTGCAATGGGCCCAGTCACTGTTGTCCTCAGCTCTCTCCATCACCTGCAGGTGCTGTGGGATGAGACCCACTAGGTGAGGTCCCTGCCCTGGCAAGTAGAAGCATGATTTGTTAAAAGTCTAACATTTCCACCACAGCAATTCCTGAGATGAGCTTGCTCAATAGCAAAATGTACAGAGAAGAAAATTCTAGTAAAACATCACAGATAAAAATGTTAGCTGCTTTCAGGTAAAAACACCACTTGATTTCAGATATTGATTTTTGTTCCTGTAATCTGAAGTGTTTCCAAATTCCGGCTCTGACAGAAATGTTACAATAAAAAAGTTGGATATCACACTGATATCAGTTGTACAAAAGACACACTTAAGGAAATTTAGAATTTACACTGTATGTTGTACTGAAGGACTAACTAGCAAAATAAAAATAACTGTTTTCTTTTAATATGGACAGGGGAGTGCACTGCAGGATTTCTTGCTTCCTTATTCCGTTAGACAATGTCAGAACGACACAGAGCACTGCAGAGGAACTACTGCTCTCCAAGTGTGTAAGAGCAATCATGGCTCATTAGAAATCACCTTGAACATAAAAAAATGGACACAATCTGATGGACAAAGACACTGTGGATTGTCACAGACATATGTGCAGAAAAGGGCTTCACCATCCTGTTAGCTTGACTAGGTTCAAGCCAAGGAAAGGAATGTTAGGAAAAACATTGCCTATGGAAAAAGCTCAGGATAAGGTCAAGGCAATGCTATTTTGAAGTCAGATTTTTAGCAGTTAAGCCAAAACTCGGAATTTCAAACCTCTTGCTCTGCAGAAAGCCCTGGCATTCGTCAACAGTGGAAACGGCGATTCACCCATTGCAAAGAAGTCTACATAGGGATACCAAAAAATGTAATACTCTCTTCAGACACTTTACCACAGCTGTTACGTTTTGATCTAAGATGAAACCTTTACTGAAATTAGCCCACCTCTCCAAATTTAAAATGTGACATTCTGTAAGCAGAATTAATTCTATAAGCAATGAGTACCTCTACCCACACTTTCAGTATCTTCTTACAGGAACCTTTTAGTTGTTCACTGTATATTCTCACAAAAAAACCCCACAACAAAACAAAAACAAAACCAAAAACTTTCTAGCCCTGTTTCTTAAGGATACCAGGTTTGCATGATCATGTATGACTGTTCAAGTACCTATTCAGCTTTTCCCACTATCCCCATAATTTTGCATCTGTTGGCCAATTTCAGCCAAATTTGGTAATAAAGAAGGAGTCTCAAAGAAATTAAACTCCTGTTCAATTCCTAAGTTTCATGAAACCAAGCAGTGCACAGAAATTCAGTGTGCCTTTGGAGCAAAAAGTAATCCAGTGCAGCCCCTTACCATGGGCCAGCTGTAACTCAACTCCACTCACCAGCTGCAGACACCTGTGAAGTTCTCCAAGCCATCCGCAGCACCCGCTTCCCACCTAATGGGAAGAGTGTGACTGGGATGCAGAGACCAAGGTGAGAAATTCTAACACAGGACAGGCCTGGAAATAAGATGGTGATAATGGAAAGCATAAAACAAGTTTGTAAGTCACCACACATTATGGGCTCATGGACCATCTTGTTTAGCAACAAATACATCCAAGTCTCAGAGCATAGGTATGCCGCATAAAAGCACATGAGCCGTCACTGCATACCTATTGGAATTCAGATGAGGTAGGATAATTTAAATATCTGACACAATATTTAATATAATCTCTGTGAAAGAACACACTTTATCTCCTCATGTGCAAACTTCCTTGCGATGAAATGGCAATAAATGCACTAAAACTTGTTTCTGTCACACAGAAATTGTGTTTGTATTATCAACTACACATGAGTAACAGAATAAAAGGTTGGCTTAGGAAAAGAATTCCATTGTGCAACACCAAAAAGCCCTTCATTTTCAAAACAAGTCCTCATATCACTGTCAGCTGATCATCATGGAACTAAAAACACAGAAGATTTGTGTAGCTTTGTAAGTGGAGTCCATATGGAACAGAGTAGGTAAGCCTGAGAAATTAAAAAGATACTTATGGTAAGAAACCAAACTATACTGAGCCACCAGAGACTGCCAGGGCATTGGAGCTACCGAATAACAATGCCATGAAATCCTTGGGGCTGCCTCTGCTGCTTGACTCCCGGTCAGACTCCACATTTTGGCAACTAGCGTGGTCTCTGCAGAGCACAGCGATAATTTCCTCTACAAGAACCCATGGCAGGGAAGGTAGAAGGGCATGTGGGGAATATAAGCACTTCTTTTCTAATGCGGACATGAAACAGCTCATGCCTAATTCATTCCCTTCTGCCAAATGCCCAAGGGCCATCTGCCGACTAAACATGAACTAATTACAGGGCAGGGATAGAGGTGACCCTGTAAACCCCAGAGCACCTCCTTTAGGAGTGTGGATTCTCAGGACAAAGTCCAAACGGGCAGGGAGAGGAGCTAGCTGCAAAGCTGACCCGCAGCAGCAAAGCTCTCCAGAAAGGGAAGAGCAGCCATGGGCAGTAAGGGATGCTTGTGGTTGATTTTAATAAGTAGGGTGGGAACAAATCTTTAATTTAACAGCCGGCGTGCTCAAACCAACGTGAAGATCCTCCAGCACAACCCTGCTAATGTGTTCACACCGCTAAATACACTTCTGTTGCTGAAGCTCAGCCTGGGTATGGGAGCCCAGTGTTTCACCTTCAGCTCAGGAGAGATGTGGAACACTGGGTAAGAACAAAATTAGCAGCCATGTGGGTATCCAAAAATCCTGAAGGTGCACTAAACTGTTACATCAGTAAAAAGTATACGAGACAAAAGATAGACTAACCCACATGACATTTGTTAGGAAATGCCTCCCCTCCCTACACTACAATTGAGGACAGGCTACTACTCTCTGTTGAAAAGACCAGATGGCACAGATTCCCTGAAGGAATATGTAAATAAACAAGTAGAAGGGAACAAGCATACATGAACAAGTACACCAATGAGTAGTTAGCCTTGCTTTAAGCATGGGTTGGACTAGATGAAGGACTAAGGTCCCTCCTAACCTGAATTATTCCATGATTCTATATTTTACAAATATGCAACAGGCATCTCTCTGGACTATGTGCTCTATAATGATGGATTTACTAGAACAGAAGAAAGAGCTTTGAGGCTTCAGCTCCCTCTTCCACCGCTACCTCCACTCACCACACCAGTATAATATCCTTCCCTTGCATAATCTGTGATTTATTTCCTGCTCCTTGGCTTGCTGCATCAGACTTACAGAGCCAAAGAGGAGGCATGGCATGCCCAGGGAGCAGAAACCAGGGAGCTGCAGGAGTGCAGAGGGGCAAGAGCAGGGAATACACATTTTTCTCAAGCTGAAGCCATACACTGCAGGCCCACACTTAGACTGAGACCCAAGGGGAGGGCAAACCTCAAACAATGAGAGACACTTGACCTACAGCTGAGAATCTCCCCTACTTCTCTTCCATTTGCACCAGGACTGCATCTGTGCTTGGCTGAGTGAAAAAGATACAGAACACATCCTGTCTAAAAGCATGAAACCTTTGCACATGAAAATATGAGCAGTTTAAGACTTTTTTTTTTTACTTTTTTTTTTTTTTTTACAGCTGTAAGAAGAATATGTGTGATTTTAATGTAGCTCTCCTTTTGGCTTTGGTGGTTCCATACTCTTGTACAATAGTACCGCAGAAACTGTCATCCTAATTTCTTGCTTGATTGCTGTATGACATCCTCTAACCCTACAGTGGCTAAGCACTCTTTACTTTGTCACAAGACTCTCCAGAGCACGGAAGGTGTTCCTTTTCATCATGTCATTACTGACTCCTTTTTGAATAATATTGTAGCAGTCTGATTCGACCCTCGTACAGAAAAGTACCCAACTGGTTCTCCTATAAAGTCTGTATTTTTCTTAAATCCTTTGCTGCTGAAACTGGCAGAGATCCATTTCCTCTTGCTGAGGTTCTCAAAAAGAGGTGTCTGTGCCAAGGTTACTTGCTCAGTTCCTTTCAGCACAGGGAGACAAGCACATCCGTTGAGAGGATTCCTTCGCATCAATGAGAAGACCATGTCAGACACACCTCCAACCTCAGAAGACTGCAGGAAAATACCAGCCCTTTTAATTTGAAAAAACAATTGAAAATATGAAGCAAGGATCCCCAAAATGTGGAATGGTTTCAGAATGAAAAATAAAGCTCCCTGATTTTCACTTAAAAGAGCATTTACGAAGTAGGCTTCTCTACAACCAACAGAATTATGGTGGAAAATCCTTAGCTACACCCTGAACCCTATAAATGGGCCAACAGAAGCCAGTTTATGACAGAGAACAGTACATGAATGAGATGTCCTAACCATTGGTAGGGCATTTTCACATTCTCAATGCTCTACATTGCCAGATCTGTGTGGCAGAAACCATGTATGGTACAGTTGTGAATATGCCAGAAAACGGGGCTTTAAGGAACACCGTACCTAGACTAGCTGGTGCCATCTGGAACATACCTAAACATGGCAAAAATGCACTGAAAGAAAGTATAGAAACCAAAATCAGAGGGTGGAAGCAAACATCTCTGAGCAGATCGTAAGTGCCAAAAAAGGAAAGAGAAAGGACAGGTGTGAAAGTGTGAGAAGCTGCACAGAGCTGAGGGTACTTTGAGGGGGAGGCAGGAAGAGGGAAGCAGCCAGCGTGAAGAAAACAGAAGCCAGCTACTACTTCAGAAAGGTCTTCCAACATCCAAAGGACAGTGCTTTGGCTCTTGCTACTGCTGTGCCAGCTGCTGGCTACTGGCTGGAGCCTCCAGCAAGCTGCTCCTTCCACCTTCCTTTGGGGATGCGCTCAATTATGGAGGCTGCATCTCCAGAGAAAATAGCAGAGATCACCAGGTGACCATAAGTCATGACTGTAAGTCATGGGTCTTTGATGATAAATTCACTTAAGCTGCACAAGGTCACATTGTCAGAGGAAGATGTGACAACTGTGTATTTGTATCATGTAAGATCTGCTCTTGGTATCTGCCTCAAGATTTGCTTTCTGGTTTTTTTCTCTTTCTTTTAACTAGGGATCTATTCAGTGGCCTAATTTTTCTGTTCATCATAAGCTCTGCTTGGCTCATGCATGAAGGAAAGGGACTGAAGATGGCTTTGTGCCATTGCTGGTCTGCTGGGGACTTGCTTAGCTTTCCATGTAAACTGGCCTCGGGCTGCTCTTGCTTGGATTTTGCTACATCCTTCAGTTTTGGCTGCAGCAGCCTCCGAGGGGCTGCTCCACAGCCAGGAATCTCAGCAGCCCTCTGGCCACCCTTCCCGCCCTGAGTCTCCTGAAGGCCTGGAGACACCCATCCCGGAGACAAATCTTCCAGCAGCAGCAAGGAAGTGGAGGATGAAAACCCCAGTAACAACACTCTTTTCCTCGGGGATCTGCAAAGGGTTCGGGCAAAGACGCAGCAGGGCCTTCGATATGGGAAGGAAGAAACACACGCACATCCCACACTCCCCCGGCAGAACGAGCTGGACACCAGAACCGGCCCGTCCTCCCCCATAGCTCGGCTCAGCGCTCGGGAAAGCCAGGTCGGTCGCACCGACCTCTTCGACAGTTCAGCGGCCGCCCGGGAAGCGCTCACTGAGCGCAGGTGGGACGGCGGCCTTACGGCCCCGGCGCCGCGGGGGCGCTGAGTGGAACAGCGGCGGCCGCTCCTCCCCGGTGTGGGGGAGGTGGCAGACCCGTCCCCGGAGCTGCCGGGGCGACAGGCCGGTGTCGTCCCCGCCTCCTCTCCCGGAGCTTCGGCAGCGGACGCCTCGCTCGTCGCCCGGCACCGGCACCGGCGCGCACCCTCCCCAACAGCCGGCGGACGTGTGCGGGGGCGCCCCTTTCCCGCCTCTCCCGCTCCCTTCCCGCCTCCGCCGCGCTCCCTCCTCCCCCGCCCCCTCCCCCGGCAGCTCCCCGCTCGCTCCCTCCCGCCGCTCCCCGCTGCGCAGAGCGCCGCGCCGGCGGGGGCATGGAGAGCCAGCGCTGCTTCGCCAACCGCTTCGATGACTACTCGGGCAGCCCGGCGGCGGCGCCGGACAGGGAGGCCGCGGTGCCGCTGGTCACGGCTACCATCGAGCGGATCCTGCGGGAGCTGCCGCCCCTGGGCGGCCCCCGCGGCTGCCAGGGCGGGCTGTACGGCGGCGTGGCCGGCGTGGCCTACATGCTCTACCACGTCGCGCAGTGCCCGCTCTTCGCGCCGTCGCGGGCGGCCTACCTGCGGGCCGCCCGCCGCGTCGTGGACGCCTGCCTTCGCTACCAGGAGGGCGGCGGCGAGGCCGACGCCGACACCCGCGCCGCCTTCCTACTGGGCGGCGCCGGGGTCTACGCGGTGGCCGCGCTGGTCTATCGCGCCCTGGGGCTGCCCGACTTCGCCCGCCCGCTGGACAAATTCCGGGAGCTGAGCGAGGTCTGCGCCCCGCTCTCCTTCCTCGAGTGCGGCTCCGACGAGCTCTTCGTCGGCCGCGCCGGCTACCTGTGCGCCGCCCTGGTGCTGAAGCAGCGGCTGGGCATGGAGGTAAGGGCGGGAAGCGGCGGCGCTGGGGGCGGTGGGTCACTCCCGGGGGGCCCGACCCCGCCGTCGGGGCCCATCGGAGCTGGCGGACGTCCCTTGGATCGGCACCCCGGAGTCCTGCCCCGCGCTGCTGCCGAGGCAGGTCAATGCCCTCGCCAGCAAAAAAAAAAAAACAAAACAGGGAAGAAAGAGAAAAGAGAGAAGAAGAAAAGAAAAAAAAAAGGGGGGGGGGGGGGAAACCCCGCCTTTTCAAGCTTGGACTTTGGGGGCACGCGTCGGGAAGGGCCCCCGGGGGGGGGGGGGGTTCCCAAGTAGGCGGTTTTTCGCAG
>WUAM01000107.1:37764845-37825177 GCA_024336885.1 Actenoides hombroni
AGCGTCAGGAAGAGCCCACGGGGGGGAGGGTGTTTCTCAAGTAGCTGTTTCTTCGCAGCGCTCCTCCTCTAAAATAAAGGATGTATCTTTTAGAAGAGGGAGCTGGGGCCCCGGGCGTGCGGGGTAAGGTCACGCACCTCGGGCAGGGCCCTGGGGACAGGACGCTGCATCCCGCTGCAGGTCGCTCCCCGGGCACGCCGAGAGCATCAGCTCTTGGTTGTCAGGTGGTGAATTATTTGACAAGCCATGTCGGGCTTTTCAAGAGTATTCCTGTAAAATGAAGTGTGTAAGAAAAGGTGTTGGGTAAAACAGAGTAAGAAACCTTATAATAACAAGTGATGCTGCGCTATAATTAGCAAGCAAGGAACCAGATTTTAAGATGCAGTTTACTAACCCCAGCATACAGAATCGGTAGTCTTTTGGAAATCTGGCCATGTATTTTGGTGCTTTTCATGAATGGGAGCTGTTTGGGGTTTTTTCTGGAAGTGTGAGATGTGATTATGGTTTAACATGCTGTTGGTTTCAGTAGTCGGGAGTTTACCCTAGGATTGTGTCATTGTCAGTGATGACAATTCCAAGCTTCCACTGACTACAACATAATAATTAATGCAAATTATTTTGTTTGCTGTGATGTTTGTTACGAAGTTTCAGTGCAGCATCTGAGCAGGCATTTGTTAGATTTTTGTTGCCGTCCTCATGTCAGGTCCAATCTGTTTTTCCTCTGTTAATCACTGATTTGCAAGTTCATGTGCTTCTGGCTTTTTTTCCTCCTGGGAGAGGAAGGAACTATTACAAGTAAATAAATTATATAAAAGCAAGTGGCTCTGCCCTATCCAATACCAGTCACTGCAGTCAGAGCCCGAGGAAGTTCATCTAATGGAGGACTCGGGAGACTCCAGGGTATCCGGGGGGAAGGCAAGAAGAATGTTAAGTCAATTGAACGTTTAGATTGCCTTGAACAAAAATTCTTACAACACTAAGCATTTAAAGTAGCATTCGATACTTGCCTGTTTCTTTTTATAGGATTGTCTGATAGTCATAACCATGAAAATGGTTATGCTATTTGTAACCATAACATAACCAAACTTTTCCTGCCAACAATACTTTCTATGAAAGGAAAGTTTTTTAAATGCATCACAGCGCTACAATGCAGGGTGCAACAGTGCCAGCCTGAGGCGATGGTTCCTCACAGTGAAATAAACCATCCCTGTTAGTTCAGTTTGCATTGGGGGAGTGTGTCTGGTACCCATGTTAATGCTTATGATGGGTTCGTGACAGAGGTGTCTCCCTGGACTCTACTGCTTCTTTTAATTCCTTCATCCATTTGTCTTATGTCCTTGAGAGCAGCCACTGAACAGTTTGGAGAGTAGGTGCAATCACCTCTGTCAGGCATTGTGAGGAAGGGGAAAGCTCTCCTCGATGCTTGCTTGCTTGCTTGTTGAAAGATTGTACTTTATGCAGCTGTAAAGAGTTAAAGATCCTCACGGATGAGCACAGGTATGCACTTACTGTGGGAACGATTTAGATGGTGGGTTATGTACAATCTTAGGTGGGTTTATTTTACCAGTAAAACATATTCTGTGTCCTCTTGCTGATGTTTTAATCGTTAAGCTAACATCCTTCTGTGGTATTATTCTGTTACCACATTGTAATTTTAAATGTATAGTGTAAGAAATAAATCAGAATAATCTAAGCTGTTAAGTATTAATAAACCCAACTTTAATTTTTAATTCAAACAAAAATTAAAACTTTTACTTAAAATATTTTCTCCTTAATGAGGAAAATGAAAATGATTTCTAGTTTGTGTGCTCGTGCTTGAGCAAAATTTGAATCCTTTGATACATGTTTTCATCCTAATACAGAGTTACTGTAGTCAGTACATTGCCAGAACAGACCCTGCACCTTTTTACAAATGAAGAAAGGGATGCCCAAAGAGAGTGTATGTCATTTATTACCCAAGGTCAAACAGTAAGCCAGGTACGTCCCAGAATAGAAGCAACGTCTTGTGATTCGAACCACTGTAAAATGCTACCTGCTGTAATTTGATTGTGCACAGTCTCACATGGCTCAATGCAGCATGTTTTCTTGTTTCCCACGTTCTTTTTTTGAGGACGCTGTGCAAACATTTCCAGCACAAAGTGAAATCTATTCCTTACATTGAAATACAGCTGCTGCTGCCCAGGTGGTTGTTTTTTCCCTCTGAAGAAGTCAAGTGGTGACCTATATACAAGAAATTGCTTGTCCTTGAAGAAAGGCTTTTTGAGCAAATATTACAATTAATGTTGTGTGTCTTGTTTTTGTCTTTTCCAGGCAGGGAAGGAAGGAGACTGCTTTATTTCAGTAACACCAGTTTAGCTCAGCTGCTGTGCCCTGATGCTTCAGTTGCTTGCTAAAGAGTCTTGGTTTCACATGTTCTTCAGGAAGTTAATGGAGTGTCCTGAACTATGCAGTCTGTTCAATAACGTTGACCTCATATGAAGAAGGCATTTGCATTCAGCTGGTTTTCAGAGTTTAAGGCTAAGGCAGCATTTTTCCCTGATGAATTAATTGAGAGTTTTTGCGTGAGTAAGGATTACGTCCAACAGTCAGGGCTTAACAGGATCTGACTTTCATGATGCACTGTGCATTATGCACATGTTTCTTTTCATCCTTTCTTCAGATTTTTCCATTACATTGTATTTGGTGCTTCTGAGGCAGAGATGGGTAGAATATTGTTTTGGCAGAAACAATATGTCATTTGTTTAAGGTACATATAAATAAAGTGCATGTACTTTAGCTGTCCTTAAGTGCCGTGTTTTCACTGTTCAGGGGAAATTTTGTTTCTGTTGTCTTCGATACCACTTTTTCTGATGCTTTCAGTGTTGGTTCATTGTGTGTCCTTGGGGAAATCTGTCAGTCTTACTTTTGATGCTCTTCACTCAGTTTCTATTTGCTTGTGCAAACACTAATAAGACACTATTAAAATGGTGGTCCCATCCCCCCCTTCAGATGGTATTTTATCCTCTCCTCATGTTTTCTCAGTGATGTTTCTGTCCCATTTCGTGGTTGATGGAGCATGGTGTGTCTCAGTAGTTGTGCTTCCTTCTGGCAGTGTTAACTGTCAGATGGTGGAGGAAGAGGTACAGAAGTTCAAGTGGCTTCTTGCATCACCATCTGCTAAGATGTTACCACCCTTTAGCAGAGCTCAGGGGTTTTTTTAATGACTGACTGAACCAGTGGGCTTGACTGATTTCTCTAGCTCTGGGTGGCAGCAGAAAAGACAGCGATGGGTAGCAGTGTACCATGTAGAAGGTGAGGTTTTGCCAGACTGCCTGATGCTGTGGTTTCATTAGAGACTGTAGTTTTGAAAGACATAGGGGACACCGTGAGACACCCTTGCCCGCAGTTACAGTGGCGACAAGCTGAACTGGCACACTGTGCCAGCAACCCCATCAAAAGAGTTCCCTTGGGGGCTGAACCAGAGGGATAAGTCTTGAGAGCTTGCAGAGACTTTAGGCTCTCTCATGTCACTCTGTAGCTAAGGTTTCTGTCTCTGCAGCCAAGGCATCCTACTTTCCTTTTCCAACAAATGCATTGTCATGATTTCCTGTGTGTTTCTAAGGTTGTTGTTCTGTCAGAGGCAGGGCACCATTGTGAAGTTACTCTGTTACGGTATACCCAGAGAGGGCAATGGTCTTTTTAGCAGGACTCCCCTGAGTATAGGTCTCTGCTGAAAACCATACTTACCCTGGCTGCTGTTTATCACCAGAGCCTCTTTTCTTTTGGACCTCACAAGACTGTAAATCAAGCTGACCACCTTCACCTGCTATGTGGGAAACAGAAATCGCACTGCTGTGCGATGTCTGGGGTCAGGGTGTCACAGCAAGAGAAGTGTAAGGCAAGACTAGTTTTAAAAGGCAGTGGGACAGACTGATGTGTTGTGCAGGGAACTTGACAGGTCCACCCAGTGTATCTTACAATATTCTGTGAGGGAACATATAAATGAGTGAAAAATATTTTTCTTTCAATTCCTCAGACAACTCTAGATGATAATACTTGTTCCTTAGAGTCTTCCCTCCAGCTAACGTTTAAAGACTGTTTCAGGTTGCTTTGCCTAGAACGTGTTCATTTGCAACTCTTTAAAGTGGAATGTGAATGTATTAATGCTTAACTAGACACTCGCTGGACTGATCTTAGAGATCTGCAAAATACACACAGAAAAGATGCTGTAGGGCAGTCCCTGTCTTAGGCTTTTAATCTCTCACCTGTGCTTGGAAGGGAAGGGTTGTCCTTTGAGGTGAGGTTTCAATTCCTTCTCTATGCCCATTAAAGTCTTTTCCCTTTGTGGAAGAATTCGCCAGTTTATCTGAAACACTGTGGTGCTTGAAATGTCAAATATCGTAGTGCTAGCTGGAGCTGTACTGATTTCATTATTTCATTTTACACAGGCCACTACACAGCCAGGATGTCATGGGTTGTTTTTTTTTGCCACAGAGGATTAAAAGGAGAAAAAAGATAAAAAGCTTTTGGTACTAGTCTGCCTCTTTTAAGTGTACATTTTTCTAACCATGGTTTCCCAAACCACACAGAGAGGCTAGATTTTGCATTAATTTGCTTAAATTGACAAATTTAAAGTGGGAGTTGAAAATAGGAATTTTCTAAAGTAAGCAGTGGAACAAAGGGAATTATTTGCACCTGGATGTTTTTTTAGAAAACATTCTGAAATAGTTTGGGTCTACATTTCAGAATTTCTCTTTTTATGGAAAAGGTGCTGAGCAGTTTTTTGGACCTGTGGCGTGTATCTGATGAGTCAACCTCTGGAAGCATCTGGAGCCATCAGAGCGCTGGAAGCAGGGGATCTCTCCAGCACAGAGGTGCAGGGCTTGGGTGGAAGCTACTGTTCTTCACAGCATTGGTTCCTTGTGGTCAGTTTGATGGCACAGTGCAGGAAGTTTCTTAAATCTATTGCCTTAGGTTTTCAGATTTATCTATGCTGTATTTTGTACATGTCAGAAAACTTTATTACAATACTGTGTTTCTATGGATAGTTTTATTTGTCATTTATGTTTTTCTCCATGACTAAGGCTAATGTTGATTTATCAGCACGGTTCTCACAAAGGACCAAAATCCACAGATAACTGTGTTAACTTGGAGTTCACTCTGGATGACACAGCAGAAAGAGTGCCTGTGTAGAACATGCATATATGGTGGACTGTGTGAAGGCAGAGAAACTGGCAGACATGGGGAAAAAAGACAGATGCTGAAGAGAGAGGAGAAAAAAAACAATTAAAAATTATATAAAAAAGCAAAAGAATAAGTTACTGGCAAATATATAAAAATGTAAAGCTGCAGAGGGGTGACAGAATTCAAAGATGAAGGAAAAATGGCAAGAAGTAGCATAGACTCTGGAGTGGGGGAGGTTTAAAACTAAAATCAGGTTCTCTGCCAAACTGTGGTGGATTTGATGGTTAATGTACTCAATTTAGAAGAAGTTCAACAGAAGAGACAGGGAGAAGATGAGGCAGAGGAGTAAACTACATTTCATCAAGGAAAATTACTATTTTTGCTTGTTTTTTGTTTGTCACTCTTCTGTCACCATATTCTCTTTGCATAGGCTCATACATTTACAAAAATAGCTGTCATCACATTCAGTGCTTGCAAATTCAGAGCACAACATTATGTCTTATTCCGTATTTTGTTTCTCTAAGGAATAAGTGAGATAACTCCTTGATGTCTGGAGGCAAATATGGGCATTTTTATTAACATTGCCATACTTCTACACTGACACATTCTACACTGACATTTTCCTATTACATGCATATAATACTATAAATTAGTATGTAACCTAAATGGTAATGCTTTTAATAAACCTTACTTTGGTACCAGACTAAAGAAGCAGAAATGTGAAAGGCTGAGCTGCTTCTGGGAGAAAGAAAAGAGCACAAGGCTAACAACAATTACCAATGAAAGCGTGACATCCTCAGCACTTTACAGCACTGAAATGGAGGGATAAAATTAAGCCTTAAGTTTCTCTGTGGCCATTTAATACACAACATTAGAATATCAGACTTGTACGTAAATCATAGCACAGCTATGCAACACAACTAGCAGTGCCCAAGTATAGAAACCATCCTCTTTTTTCCTCTCTCCTCCATTAAATCAATAGACCCTACTTCTCTCTGTTAATTCAGCTGTATAGTCTTAAAATCAACCTACCACCCTATTGACAGACTCTATAAAGACTGCAGACCAGCTTACTCGGCCAGTAAACCATTGTCTTCAGCCTCACTTCCAAGCAGTAGAGGAGCTCTGTAGAAAGGATCAGGGAGGCAATTAAAAATGGGTAAGTCCCATGGTCCTGCTCTGCTGCTAGGGGAGCTTTCCGTCACAGCACGGTGTAAGGCACTTGCTATACATGGGAGTTCTGTTTGTCAGCCAACATCTATATTCCACCCCCATTTTAAAAAATCAGAATTCAATATATGCAATCAGGTCACCACCATTTTTGATCAGACAGTCTGTCAAAATGCCTCTTTGTCCGTGTCTGTCATGCAGTTCTTTAACCATTGACAAGCGTGAGATTAAGCACTGAGTGATGTCGTGTAACCTTCTGTCCACTCCATTACAACAGAGCTCAATGAAAATACCCTGTCAAAAACAATTATTTCTTATCTATGTTGTAGGATTATTTTCAAGTGATAGTGAGTTGATTAATCTTCCTAGGAGTAACAAGGCAAAATAATTGAAATAAATATTTCATTTTAGGCAAACATGATCAAGAAGTATCTTAATAGCAGTCCCAGCTGTTGCTGAGTCATTTGGTGTTTCTCAGCTCAGTATATTTTGGTGTCTGAGAGCAGAACCATACATGTATTTTGAGAGCAGATCAGCATTCCTGAATTCTTCATTTTCATGGATTTTTATCTCTTGTTGAAGAACAGTAGTTCATGAGTGAGATGGGTTGGATGTCAGATTGCACTAAATGACCTGGGAGAAAAAAATGTGACAGATAAATACATCTTTTAGCTGTCCAAGGCATTTAGTTATTTTGTGTGGCTAATCTGTTTGGTTTTTTTCACAGAATACTTCTATTCCCGCATTGGTACAATGTTAATGTAAATGAGGATTGTAAGTTGGGGGTATGCTGGTCAAATTTAGATTTCAGTGTCAAGGAAATGGAAGCTGCTCTTAGAAGTGTGTGGGCCTGGGGCTTGAAGCAACACAGAACAAAGCTGCTCTCCACTGGTGGGTCGGTACAGAATTGGAAAATGGTGGGTATTGTATATTCCATATTGGCAGCGTTCTGTAGTTGATTTGCTCTGTCCTGACAACTGAATGATATCCCTACCAGAATCAAAGAACTGGTAGGGACATAGAGAGGTAATTCAGGCTGCCTCCAGCCAGGTGTACCTGTGCCTGTGTCATCCCTGGCTGCCTCTCTCTAGCCTGCTCTTCATACCCCTCACTGATGGAGTCTGTGTTAGCTGAGACTGTTTTGTTAGCTCCCCTGTTAGAAAGCCTAGCCTAATGACTAATCTGAATCTAGCCATAATTTAAGCCTCATGTTCCTTGTCCTGTCCATTGAGAAACAGTAAGAAATTCTGTTCCTCTTTACAGAAGCTCCTCATATATTTCAAGATTTACAATTTCTACCCTTAATCTTTTCTTCCCTAAACAAACAATCCTAATCCTTCCAATCTTCCCATGTGTGTCATGTTTTCTACACTTCTGCATGTTCCCATAGCACTCTGCCAGACTCCCTCCAGCCATTCCTTAAGAGTGCCAGAAGTTGGACGTATGGTTCTGGCACAGGCCTTTCTAATTGAACAGAGAGATAACTTTGTGTTTCTTGCAGGTCTTGTTTCTATTTATACAGCTCAGTAAGGAGTTTGCATCTCACATCGGTGTGACACTGACTCACATCCAGCTCATGACCTGCTATTATCCAGCAGTCTTTAATGGGCCGCTGCCACATGGACAGATAATCATTAGAAAAGCCTCTGAGCAAGTGAAGTAGGCAGGGGTCATGTAGAGACAGAGAATCATTGAACTGCAGAAGCTGTGCTGTAGACACAAAATGAGAACCTTCTTCAACTGAAGGAGCTTTGTTTCATTAATGCCAACTAGAGAATTTTCTTTCCTTTGTTCCTTGAATAAAACTGGGAAAATATGTTATTCTACAGTGTAACACTAGATGTGCCATTATATATATATATTCAGGGGTACCTGTGAAGTGATAGAGTTCCTTTGTGGAAGGATGGTTGGGACACAATCTATTTGAATGGACCATATTAAGTCGATTACTTTGTCCATGATAGAAATTAAGGAATATGTGATATCTGAAGAAGTGTCTGTGGGTTAAACTTAGTCTTTTCTTGTGATAAACTTTTGTTAATAATGCAAAGATAAAACTCAGTGTTCTCGCTTTCCCTAGTTATGTCATTTTCAGTGAGGGCCATTTCATATATTCTTAGATTCACCAGCAGGCTGAGTCAGTGGAAATCTATCCTTTTATCTTTGTAAAAGTATCTTATAGCTTCATCCAGCATCACCAGTTGTGGTTTTTTGGCTTACCAGAACTATCCTAACAAAAGCAACTATTGTCATGCAGTAAAGTAAAGCAACACTCAGGGCCTGGAAGCATCTCCCTTGCTACAGACGTTCATAGGACTTTGAGCGTGTCATTTTCACTAAGATTCTTCATCCCTTTGTAAAGCCAACTCCTGATCTCTAGATATTTCTACTTGCCATCTGTGGAATAGCTAATGTTATACTTAATTGATTTAGCTTTCTAAGGCTAAGACAGTGATTAATTTGTCAAAATTACATTGTAGTAGCAATGGACCCCAAGATACACATTCCACGTGTAGCTGTTTAAATTTAATAGCACGTAAGGTGGTCAAATATGAACTTGGGGAAAATTCTTAGTAGTAGAACAGCAAAACAAACTTCTTCAGGCTCTTTAAATAAATATTGATTTATTTGTTCTTGGTCTCACAGAGCTGAATCAATCATGAGCTTTGTTATGCCAGGCTACTGTTTCCGTACATACACGGTTTTTATTATGCTAGCAAAAATACCCAGGAATAATGATTATATAACTGCTACACATTCAGGAGACAAAATGTACACAGAATTATGGTATGAGGGCATTTGTCCTATTCTGATTTTGTTCTCTAAGCACAGTGGGACTGCTAGCTTATTTTGGTGAAACAAGTACTATGAGGTAAATTTTTAAAAACACAGGTAAGCTAAATCAAACTCAGAGTTGAATCTAAAGATCTCTAGAGGAGCAAAATCCACACCATCTGTCAGAGCAGTGTATCGACATACTCACATTTGGATATGGCCCAGTCATAACATCAAAGCATGGCCAAGGCTGGAAGGCACTCCTGGTAGTCTTCTGTTCTAGGTCCCTGCTCAGAACAAGCTTCACAAAAGCAGGTTGCTCAGTACCATGCCCACTTGGTTTTTAATATCTTCACTCTCTGTTCTCCGTGGGCGATCTATTCCTGTTTGGCCACCCTCACACTAAAAAAGCTCTATATATTTTAGAAGAATTTTCTATCACTGACTACTTCTGAGAAGAGCCTGGGTCCATCTTCTCTACTCTCTCTTATTAGGTGTTTATATACATTGATAAAATCTCCTCTGAGCCTTCTCTGTGCTGAGTTAATAAAGTTGAATTAATACAAGAAAGGTATCCATGGAGGACCAGAAAAAATAAATGTGATTCCCATACATTTCAGTCATTCCTACTCCATTTGCCTCTTTGCCCAAAAGCAAGCTCACAGTGCTATTCCACCTCCTCTGACTTCCCCCTAGTACCTTGGATGGGCAAAGGATTGCAGTTTTTTCACTTGCAGTTTCAATCAGGGAAGAGCCTAAAGTCCAGAAGGCTCAAAAGGAGCCATTCAGTGCCGTGCTCTGCTATAGAGCCTTAAACACTGGTTGCATCCTTCCTTGTCAATCTTTGTTGTATCAAGGAAGGGCAAGATCCTCTCCCAGTAGCTAAGTATTACGGTTGACAAAATTGTTCCTGGCTCTTGCAGGTAATTGGACAAGTTCTGGATCTGCAGAGCTTTAGTGTAACAGTTGTTTTTATAACAAAAACAAAGCAGCCTTAGAGCATGCTGCAGTTCAAGGGCTCCTCTGTGCCTTGTGCCCCTACAGCACTGCACGTCTGTTACTGAAAATGACTGGATGATCTGGTCCTCTTAAGGTGGACCATGACCCACAGTTAAAAGAAGACAAGAAGTACCTTTAAAATACATGTACCCCTAAGGTATGGAAAGATTATTTTGTGAGCACCTCAGATGACGGTTTGCCAGTGGAGGAGAGGAGTTCCCTATTACACATTATCTGTGAGAAGCCAAGGATGCATCAGGCAAAGAAGGTGAAACCTTCTGACAGCTGAGTTCCAGGCCAGGAGTGATGAAACATTATTCCTGGTGTCTGCAGATAGAGAGGACACCCCTCAAGAATGGGAGTTATGAGGGAGGTTCTTCTCTATTGATTTTTTATGGGATCTTTTGAAAATTTTGCAAGACAGACATGAGAGGACTTCTGTGTCCTCCTGGGCCCTTGAAGTGAAGCTGCTTTACTCCAAGGGCATCAGAATATTAAGCACACAGAATAGGCAGGAAAGGCATCTGACAAAGAATTTTAAATACATGTAGTTTGGCTTAACAAGCTTGTCTTGAAAAACACATTTTGTCATCCTTAGGTCCAGAAATAGGTGACTGGGCCCTCCTGTCTCCCTTTGCACATTTCCTCATGTAGGGCTGTGGAGAGAAGTCATGTAAAATGACAAATCCAGCAGAAGACAAACATGGCATTGAGTGCTCCCAAGGCAGCAACAACACAGTATGATCTGTAGCATTAAGTAGTATTAATTCCTGTTAGTTAATTGTACACCACTTTGAGGTCCTCAAATAAAAGGCAATGGCTAAGTGCAGTGAACGGTTGTTTATTATTGGTGGTGGTATGATTTGTCTGCTGTCTCTTCCTTCTCTGTGTTTGAAGTTTAAATTTTTTTAGAGTAATTTCAACTGCACCTTCAGGCACAACAGTCTTTTTCCAAAGCGTACTTGGTTTATACACAGTCACAACAGAGGATAAGTAGCGCAAAGGGAAGACTGATAACACTTAGGGTGGTGAAACACTGGGAACATGTTGTCAGAGAGGTGGTAGATGCCCCATCCCTGAAAACATTCAAGGTCAGGTCGGATGGGGCTTTGAGCAACCTGATCTAGTTAAAGGTGTCCGTGCTTACTGCAGGGAAGTTGGACTAGATGACCTTTAAAGGTCAGTTCTACAATTCTGCTTTCCTAATTTATACTACCAAGCGGCAATCTTTTAACCAGGATAAAAGTACAGGTGGTGATCCCATTACTTACCAAGTAAGCTACATTTTTTAAAAGAATGGTATCCCACACTTCCTCACATTAATCCCATGACTCTTACTCTGCCCTTGAAATGTGGCAGTATTGAATTATAAGTGACTGTCTATCTGAAGTATGACTTGAATTGTATTTGGAGTTGCGGGCATGTTTCCAGGCAGTGCTAACCGTGCTGTATGACACTGGAAATTCTTTTGTTGCTGTCTTTCGCTTCAGAACTGTCTTTGTCAATGTGCCTGGGAGGATCTGGGAGCCACATACAGATCATCAGGGTTTTTACTACATTGAACTGCTACTACAGTCTAAGAGTAGGGTAAAATTCAGATGACTCAGAGGACTTCATCACCTTCATCTGGTTTTCCTGCATTACCCTGTCAGCATTCTTCTTGTAGCTTAAGTTGATATTTCTATTCAGTGGCTTATTGGCACGGCACAAATTGCAGATCATCGCACAAAGTAAAAGTGGCATGATGCCAGCACGGAGTTCTCTAGAATTGCCTTTGCCTGAACGCAGAGCTGGTGCTACTTTTAAGTGGTTCATTTATGCTTCTGTTAGCCTGTGAATGATGCTGTTGTGTCGTTGACCTCATTTAACTAATTTCACAGGTAGCCACATTGTTCCTCAGCAGCAAATATTTAGACATACGTCTGGATGTCACATGCCGCATAAATATCTGCATAATAGAACTATGCATATAAACCAGCAGGACTTAGAAGAATAGAAGAGTCTGGCGGGACAAACAAGATCACTTGTTGTAAATTACAGAATTATAAAATTAGTGGCTAATAAAAGAGCAGTAGCCAGTATCCTGTTTACATTTGAATAGGGCTTTTGATTCAGTGTCAAAGATAATCTTCCTTGAAAACTTAATTCATGCTGGCTTGGATGGTGACATTGTAGACTTGGAATTGGTTGAAAGACCACAAGCAAAGCTAACAGTAACTACTAATAAAGGGCTGATGTAGGAACCAGCCTTATTTATTATCTTCATTAATGATCCATAAGAGGCAGCCCGCTGCATACGAATTGCTTTGGCTTTTAAACTGAGACAAGTGCCAAATACTGTGCACAGGCGGAGGGAAAGTATGAAAAACACTTGAAAGATTAAAAACTGAGCTAAAACATGGTTTATTTTTAGCACATGTATCTGGGAAGAATTATCTATAATACTTACCCTCTATGCTAGGAAGAAACTGAGATTCAAGTAAGCCGAACATGACAGGGCCTGAGTTACTGGTGTACTCAGTTCACGTGTTAGTGTATTGTCTGCACATGTGCTGCATCACTGCTTGTATAGCTGGGTGTAACATGGTAGCACATCAGTTCTAAGCTTACTTTAATGTAAATTAATGCTATGTTTCTTTGCATTTATTCTGCAGGGGAATGAACAGCTAATTAATATAAATGAAAAGTCATAACCACTCCTGATAGAGGTTGACACAACATGGTATCCAGAAGGTCCATGAAATTTTGGACTGCCTGCACAGCGGTACCACCCAACAGAGATATTGTGGATTCCCTCTTTGTGATTCTTCAGGCCTTTCCATTGCCTAAAACCCACTCTGGATGCCAAGACCCAAAAGTTTTCTAGTGAAAACTTTTCCCTGATGGGGGCTAAGGTTGGATATGCCTAAACATTCAAGGCATCTAGTTTATGGCCTTGAAGTCATCTGGATATCTTTTGGTAGGCATGCAAGTCCTGAGAGTGCTGCATTGTGGGGCACAAAGTGACAGCAAAATTCATAAGCCAATGGCTGCATCACTCACTATCCATGGAGCTCTGGTACAGATTTCTAGTGCTCTCTTTTCTCCATGGTGTTAGCGCAACTTCTCCTAGTTGCCTTCCTACAGTACTATCAGTTTGCACTCCAGCTCACCGGCTGTAACTCATCTCTACCACCTCCAAAGAAGGCTGTAAAGCTGAAGCTGGGGACCATGTCCTGCCTAGCTCCTCTCTGCCCGTTGCAGTCTCACCAGTTTGCTGGAGGTGCTGTTCTCACAGTGCCCCAGGCAGGGTCGGGCGTCTTGTGGTGTAAAAGCAAACTAAGTGTCATGTCCTTTCCCCCTAGCAAGGGCAGAATGTATTCACCTCTTGTCATCCTGACAGGTTTTAAGAACAAACTGGGCTCTAAGCAAATTAGTTCAAGTGAGGGTCATAGTATCTTCTTTTTTTTATACGCAATAACCTTGAGATTTCATCACTAACCTGGTAGTTCAAATTCACAGCCCTTCTTTCTCTGACACGGTGAAAGAATTTAAGCTGATTTCTCTAAACCAAGTCTGCTGATGGCTAAAGCAAGTCTTTCTGATTGAAATTGCTTATATAAAATACTCAACTGACTTGCAGAGCAGACCCTGGAGGGAAACTGTGGGCCCCAAAGTCACTCTGTTTCTTTGTCACCTGAAGTGCAGGCATGAAAAAACCTGTTCCTGCATGGCAGAGACACACTAACTGCAGAATGGCTGTGAGTAACCATTTTCAAACTGTGTTACATACAGCACAACATGAACATCATCCAAAGACTTGAATGCTTCCACTTGCTTGCAGTGAGGAGCACAGTAGCATACAAACAAGTCTTTCTCCTTCAGGATTTGTTTCCACTACTACATCTGCTTTTGTATCTTGTACTACCAGTACTAGATGACTCAGAGTAGCTGCATGAATGTCTGTGGAAGGTATTACTGAAATGTCTTGTCTGTAAACATGCCTAGCATGCCTTTTTTAAGGACTGACTTTATGCTCTGAAGGGTTTACCTTTCTTCCAGAACTGGTGGGCTGAGTTCTGGGAGTTGATTGTATGACTCGGCCTTGCAACATCTGTCAGGAATAAATGTTCTTACATTGTAATGATATCTGATGAAAGGTGGTAAAATACTTATTTAAATAACACAAGCTCTGAAGAATTGTCATTTATTTCAGTTGGAGTGGTGGGGCACTTCTGGCAGTTAACTCAAAACTCTTCTAAAAATTCTCACCTTAATTATAGAGAGATTCGGCAGGTTTGTTAAAATTCCACAGTGTGAGTGGACTCAAGTTTTGCAGAAATACATTCCCTAGCTTACTTGAGTCTTGGGTGAGCAGAGAGATGTTTTGACTTCGAACTTGCTGCTTTTCATAAGCTATCATTTTGTTCTTACATTACAACGTAAAATAACTTTTTCTGTTCTTTATCACATTATTTACCTCCTGTCCAGAAAATAAATGTTGCAGTCTTTTTAGCTTCACTTGTTAGTAGTCTCTTATTTGACTCTAAAGTATCTGTTTCTGCTTGATTTTTTTTAATTTTATTTTGATAATGGGAGAACAGACCTGGAGAAATATCAGTAATATAATAGTAATGATATCAATAATATCAGAAATATCATAGCAATGACTGCTAAAGTAACTTTTTAATAATCATTTTGGTATTACACATCCTAACACTTCTTGTTTGCTTTCCACAGTGCCACAATATAGTAAACAGAGGTTTCACTGAGCTGTTCACAGCAACCGTGCAAATTGTCACATATAGTTTAGGTCCTTCTCTTCCCTGAGCATAAGATTTTGAGAAGGTCAGGGACTACTCTGAGGTACTGAACTGTTACAACTATGCATGTATTATACAGCCGCTATCAGGGCATTCCATGCATCCTTACATAGCATCTTAAGATGTAAACACAAGCTTTTATTGGTTTTAAAGGGGGGGAAACCCCACAACAATGAAAGCATTGCAGTAAGAAAATAATAATATTTTGCTTTTCTGTGCTTCTACTGCAGAGTTTAGCACAGTAACAATCTATGAAATTACTGGATAGTTTTACAGTTAGTCTTCCATATGCTACTTTCTGTAGCAGAATTCATTGGCATTTAGTACTGTTGGTTCTGAGTTGGGAGCAAGTTATTTGGCAGTTGGGTAGAAGAGCATGAAAATGATGCTCTACCTTGGCCTCTCCTCTCAATCACTCTCCTCCCCCATCTCTTTTTATTTTTCCTTTTTTTCTTCTTCTTTTTTTTCTTTCTTTTTTTGGTTCTGACATTTCTGCCATGAAGTTTTGAGGAGGCATATTTGTTTTCTTACTTAGTTCGCTAAGCCTGTAAATGAAGTGTATTCACTTGTGTAGAGAGAGGAAGTCTGAACACTCAGAAGACACACCTATAGTCAGTCATTGGAAGTAGATTGGGAATTGTTGCATAAGGAAGGTAAGAGGACTGGATGATGATGAAAGATGAGGAATTCAGTATCTTTATCATGAAGATGAAAAAAACCATAAGGCTGCTTAACGATGTATAAAATGAAGTCTCTGTCTTCCTGTGTTTCAAATGTACCCAACATATTTTGTGAGTTGCAGACATATGAACAATGCTGAACAAAACTCTAAGGAAGCCAAAAGAGCAAGGGAACAAGTAAGTTATGATACGCAGCGTCCCACTTCATATGTCCAAGTAAATGGATGTGCAATTGCTTATGCTGTAATCTTTGATCACATGTAAAGTGGTACAGTCTTTTTCACAGGTGTACTCCAGGCCCAATCCTGTAGTACTGACAGTCCCCTGAAAAACAGTGGAAATTTGACATGTGTCCTACAGTCACAGCTGCATCTGTGAACCATGACCTAGCATAACAGCTTGAAAGGTAGATGAATTCCTGTTAAACTAAATACTGAGTCAGATCAGATAGCTCTGTCCATTACGTTTCTGTATTCAGCTTCCACAAGTGAGGTCAGCATTTTACTCTGTCAAGGAAGCCATATTCCTGTACTCTCAGTCTAAAGGCTATCTTAGATAAAATTATTATCGGTCTCAACAGACTATGAGCCAGCCCCATGGTGTTATTGGCAAGATATAGAATAAAAAGAATTCGCAAGACTAAATTTGTGTCATAGAAACCCTAGTTTACTGACCTGATTATTAAGTGAATTATTGGACTCCATTCCTGAGGGTCATGAAATTGCTCTGTTTTTATACCTATATTACACCAACTTATAATACTTCTAGCATTTCTTATATAGTATTTGTCAGGAGTAACATCCCCCAGGTAAAGACTCATTCAGCTCAATGAGGACTTTGATATTAAAAGCAGTATGAATGATCTAATAGGTGATATGACTTTGACAAACTGAAAAAACTAAACACTACATGAAACTGAAAAGGCTCATCACTCTGAGTGATTAAGATGACTGTATTACTTAAGATGAATTGAACTATGAACATCCTTAGAGATATTGTCAAGGAACTAGCAATCAATCCTTCTCTATCCCCATCCTATACTTTTTATTTATTGTATTAGGTAGTTTCTTTCCTTGTAATCTTTTAGATTTTTTTTATTTTTTTTTTGGTGATCTCATATGAACAGCATAACTACAGTGGTTGAAAAAAAGTAATCAATTTCCTGCCATACACCATTGCAGTACTTAGAATAAGCTGTAAATAGATAAAAGGTTGTGCAACCATACAGGTTCTGTGCAGTAATCTGTTCAGAGAGATGCCTCAGTAAAGGGTGCAGTAGAACAACTTTAATTGTCCAAATATGCTGTATGCAAACTGCTGACTGGTTTCTCCAGGCTAGTTCCATACTGAATTTGGATGCAGGCTGTTCTTTTCAGACACAGCTACTTAACACAGCCTTTGGGCCCAGGAGTTCTTCGGGTCTTTTATATCTTTTTCCCTCTTTCTTTACCCCCTTTCCCTCTCACCCAGGGCCAGTTATGCCAGTCCTTCTGTGATCTGTGGCACCTTTTGCGATGTAGCACCCAGCTGGTCCTTCGCAGCCCAGAGATGGAACACGAGAGCTATCCAGTCACTCAGCACACAGCCACAGAGAGATCACTGCAGCAGTAAGGTTTTAAGTGAGGTGTATGAAATGCCCTCGTCTCTGTCTTTTTTAACCAAACACCAGTTTGCAGGAAATTTAATCAGTTTCCAGTAGAAAACTAGGATGATTTTTTCAGAACTTATATGTTGGAGTTGAACCACAGATGTCCTTGTTTCCTCTTATCCCTTGCAATGGTGCTTTCCAGTGCCTGATTTCACATCTATATTTAGTGACACCTTCAAAATTAACTGTGTCTTCATGAACTTGGCAGCAGTACAATTCGTAATTTTAAGAGGTCCTAGCATGAACGTTTATCTTTATACATTTAAATTCCTCAGAAATAAACACAATACATTTTATTAGATCAGTGCCCTGTCAGATGCTGAGTGCTCTCCTTTCCAGAAAAAGTAAAGGAATAAAGGAATGGAAGTGTCCGTTTCTTTCTGAAAACCTTCAGAACATCTTAAAACATGGCTTACAAGCTTTCTGTGATTTCTACATACAGTTTCCATGTTAATTTGTAGAACTGTAAACTTAGATCAGCTTCCCAGTGAAAAATATTAACCTTTACTGACTGACTCAAGATCGAGTTCTGCCCATCTCATATTGACCTGTAGATGTGCACAAACACTGATAAATTCATCTTTCCAAGGAGCTGTTTGCCTGAGTTCCCAGTAGCAAATGGTGGTGCCCAATTAAATTGGACTTGCATCATTTTTGAGTTCAGACTAAAGGCACTGCCATGGTTACTGCAGTGTTCATGTAGCTTCTCTCATCCACATTACAAAGTTTTTATCTTTTGCAAAGGTTGTTTCATGAATCCTTTTCCCTGGTTCTCTGAATCTGGAAGAATGGATAGTACTTCCTATGCCTCTGCATAGGTTGGATGCATCAACCACTTCAAACACTGGGGTAGCTTTGCTACAACAGGAAAGGTCTGTGGAACAGTTGAAGGCATGGATTCACTTCCAATGAACCAGCAGACCTGCTGTTAAGGGGAAGTAAGCTGATCCAAAATACACAGGCAGAGCAGATGTTCCTTGCTTATTTGTGTGAAAAAAGGGATGAGATCCAGGGGCAGCACAGCTACAACACACCAGGCTGCCTGTTACCTAAACAAGAGTGCAAGCTGCCCAGCTTGGAAGTTGTTTATCATCATAACACAGAATTATCAGGGACATGTATCGAGAGTGCGGAAGGATAGATCTCCCATCAGGAGATGACAGCTCTGTGCTGCAGTTTTGGCATAAGCTAACTACAGGACTCATGTGCAGATATACTTTCTGACTGAGACTAAACAGAGTCAAATGATTTGCCACTGATGAGGTTTTAACATGAATAATCTTCCCCTGTGCAGGGAGCACAGATGGAAGGAAAGAAGTATCAGTGCAACACGCGTCTCCGATTCATTTGCAACTGTCATAAACTGCTCTGATGCCTGATGGAGAACTGGTTGACACACAGGAAACTCAAACAAGGATTTGGATCACAGAAAGGAGATCAGTGTTACATCCATTTTGGCCAGGTCCCAGGATCTGTGCCCCCGGAATGGCTCAGCAGCAAATTATGATGCTAGTGAAAAAAGAATTTCACTTGTTTGTTGAAAAATGTTGGGGTAGAATTCTGTAGCATAAAAAAAAGCCTCTCCAAGCAGTGCTGGGCTTGCTTCTCAGTTAATTTGCAAATCTTTTATTTTTAGTCTTTTTCAACATGCTTTTCAAGTCATGCTCTTGAATTTGGGTGCAATTCTAGGGAGCAATGTTTGAAACTAACTTCTTGGCTCTCTGAGCCTTGTGGTAGCTCTGAGCCTCTATTAGGCAGAGGAAAACATGCAGATGGGGTGCAGACACCTGCCATTTGAAAGCCGTATCAGTGAATCCTGTGATAACATCACTTTTTCCATGATAGGACTTCTCTTCCTGAGCAATTCCCTGCTGTCTTTGCCACACTCAGCTGAGCATCATCTAAGCTCTCAAGAGGTGGGCTGATACCTCCTCAGTTAGGGTGGTTGTCTGAACTGCCCTGCCCTGAGATACATTCCTTAACATCCTTTCTTCTTCAGTTCACCAACAGCAGAGAGCGGAGGGTTGTGCCTTCCGACTTTGTTGAAGTAAAGAGGGTGACAGGGACCTCTTGTTACATTCCCAAGACGTAGGAGAGACACTATCAGAACTAGATAGCTGTATCCAGATGGACCCTGGTGCAGCTGCATGAAAGATGTTGAGGACTGTCATTAACTGGAGAGGGAGATAGCTAAGAGAAACAGAGTGTACCTGGACAAACTCATGGTTTGCCTCTCTAGTTATTGATCCAGAATAGGGGGAGCTTGAAGAAAGGTCGATTGCTGTTTTTTCCTTGAAACTCTCTATTAAACAAGTTGAGACACAATGAATAGAAGTGCTCATTGAATTTGACTGACTGTGTAGCAGCACCAGCTGCACCCGGCTGGCCTCCTAACTACAGTAATAGCTGTGCTCCATCCTTTTCTGCAGCACTTCATTTGCAGCCATGTCTGAAATTTTTCCCTTCTGAAGGACAGGGGAAACAGCAGTTTTGATGGTTCAATGCTACACAGTCCTGGCAAGTGAGACCTGTGGAAATTTTGTACTCTGTTAGCAATAAAAAAAGTGCTGTATTGTCTCCTTTACCACTAATCTGATTCATCACGAATAAGTGCTTTCAGTTTCTGATTGGACTCACGATTAGCAACATGTAAAAACAGGATAGGACTGACATTGCTGTTTCCACGCTGCTGAGGCAGAGAGCAGGCCTCCAAACCCCCCAGATTTACATGTTAAAAAGAAGCAATACAATAGGGAACAATAGGAAAGTCGGTTTTACTCAAGATTGCAGTCCAGTACCATTATCCAATGAACGGACACAATTCTATTAGTAGTTGTGCTGAGTCTACACGCGCTATCATGTAGTTGCGTTAATAAGAGCAATTTTGGAAAGTATGCTCTGTAGAAAGTACTATTGATGGTGCTGTTACAGCATGAAACATACTGCATTAGCTACAGTATCAGTAGTACTTCAGGAACTAATCTGATTGCTTGAACAAAGTTTTCAGGAGATTTAGTTTTTTCTTTTTTTTTAAAGAAGAGTGTACTTGACACTGCTTGTAAGGAAAGCAGTGAACTTGAGGCTGGGTTTCCCACTTTGCTGCAGAAGGATACGTAAGTCAAACTGGAATAACACTAGAGGGAGGCAAACCCCTCTTGTCTTTGTACCTGCTACTCTTCTGTGGCACCAAGGTGTTAGCATCATCTGAAAGAAGAAGAAAATGGCCATGACCCTGTCTCTGGTAGAAAAAGATAAAGCTTAAGGAGTGAACTTAAACATGCAGTGTAGTAAGGTATGATTAAATTACCAAGTTGGCTCCAGCCACTTTCTGCTTGAGTCAGCTGTCCTGCTGAACACAGACATGTGTATCTTTTTTTGGCAGCATTTAGGAATATTATAGCTTAATTCACAAGCTCCCTCTGCTGGGCTTCCAGCATAGGAGACTAATAGCAAAGCTCCTGTTGAATTACTTGTAAACTGACCCATTTTTTACGGCTTATTTTTGACACTTTCTGTAGCATCAGAGAAAGTGTATGGTCAGATTAATGTCAGTGGCTTTTTAGAAGTCTGACAGAGAGAGATTTGTTGTGTTAGACGCACAATTTTTTTTTTTACGTGCATAGAAGGCTTTTTCCGTAAAAATGTAAGAGTAGCTGTTACCTCCTAAAAGTACTGATGCATATATAAAAAGATTATGATACGTGGCATTCAGTAATGCCTTCTATTACTTACAGGAAAGAGCTCTAAGAAAATAAATACAGATCTTTTAAAATAATTCAGAGCTTACAGTTCTCAAATATACTCAATACAGTATGCAGTTTTATGTAGCAGTGGTTCTCAAAAAGCAAATCACGAGCCATGGGGCTTGGAGCAAGCATTCAGAGGAATGAATTACGTGCTGAAAATGTTATTGTAATCAGAAGCAAAGAAGAGCTGGTCCTGCTTCTTTCTGCCTCATCCTCAAGGTCAAGATTTCTGTCTACAGTTTTTGAAACGTATCTAGGGCCTGACATTGTCTTAACCAATATATTACAAAATCTTTCTTCATCAATTAAAAGGAGTTGTGAAATTATTTGCTTCCAACTAAACAATCCCAGGTTGAGAAAAACTGCTAACGAGAAAAAAGATGATGTTCTGTGATTGCTTTAGACAGCACTTCCTTGCTGACTTTAACAGGGATTTACTGAATAAAGTACCTGCCTTAAATAATTCACAGATTATGGGAGAAGGCACACTGTCTGCAGTGGCAACAGTTACGGTGGCTTTTTTTACTGTAAGCAGGGCTCCTGGGCACAGGCAGTAGTACAAATATTAACTGTTTTAGTGATGCTCAAGTGTTGCACTGAAAGTAAAAGGTATATGGGAATGCAGCTGTCACTAGTGTGAGTGCAACTGTTACTTAAAAGCACACAGTGTCACTGGACCGTGATTTAGAACAGAAAATAAGGGAACTTCACCAACCAATCGACAGGGAGATTGGAGGGGCAATGCATCTATTCCAAACTTCAGTCTAGTGAAGAGAATAAAATGAATACTTTTAATGTGATAGGATAGGTTGTGGTGTCTTTCAAAGTACAAAAGGAGTTAGCTGAAATATTAAACTACCAGCAACACATCTCTTAGTTTCAGTAGTCTTTTGGCTAAGTATTGACGTGATAAAGACTAATTTTACCTGCTCTGAAGTCAGCTCACACTAAATGACATTCAAGAAGGTTCTCAAAAAATGTAGCTCTCTCAAGCATGAAATTTTTTTCAGGGTGGCATATTCTCATATTGTCTTTATTCTTCATCAAAGCATCTGACAGCTTTCACCAGAAGACGTGATATCAATATGCAATTTATCCTTTCAAAGCCTTTGGGATGATCAGTCTATTTCTTTGCCATCCCTAATTAAGCATATTGCTTCAGTAAATCCCAGGGGCAAGGAGGCATTGTGACTGCACTGAAATGAAAATGAACTTTGTAAAAAACAGGGCTACACCGTCTGTGGTTATGATTAATGTATTGGATGATTGTTGTTTTGGTCATAAGTTTTTAGCTGTGTTATTAAAGATACGGTGAAGGAGCATACAGACACTAGCCACAGATTTTATTTCTTGGCAAGGTGAAAGAAACCTGAGGAGGTTGTAACACAAATTTGGTTGAAGTAAAATGTAGCAAGCTGTTGGAGATCTTAAGCGTGATCTCTGATCATTCAGCCTTTGGAAGGCCACTAATAATGATGTTAAGTGAGGGTCTCTGTTTCAGCCAACCATTTCCTAGAATAAGGATCAAATACGAATCCTTCATATTTAATTTTTTGGGGGAAACAGGCAGCAGCCCTACAACAACAATGAATTGAGGCTCTTGGTAAGAGAGATTAAGAGTCAGCACAAAAATTTTCTTATTTAGCTATTAGGACACATTTCCTAGATGCTTTAAGCATACAAGTCAGTCCAAGTGGCCAGAGAGAAGGTTGCTTTCAAGACATACAGGTTATTTTCTCTTCCATTATCTTTGTTAAGGTGGAAGTGGGTCAGGATTGGTTGGTTTCTATCATCCATTCTAATCATGATTTTGAATAATTATTTTTCATCTCGCTTTGCATGTAGGCTTTTTTTGCATTCTGAAAAAGAGGAGATACTAATTAACATATTTCATTATGCCAGCCAGAAGGGCATACTATGTATACATTTAAAGTAATCGTAGTGCTTAAGTGTGTGAATTTTTACATTTACTTTATATTAAAAAAATAGTGAACAATGCATTTCTTGCTAGCTGATTCTATGCAGCATTGTGCAAGGTTGGATTTGGATAGAATTTTAAATCCATTTAAAATACACAAACAACATTTTTTAATAAACATTAATTCAATTTAAAAATTACATGCACTGAACATAAAACTAAGCTTGGCAAAACATGGTTTGTATTGAAAGCCCGTTGAACCATTACATACAGAAAATTAACTGATTATTATTTTTCTAATCAGCCTGCCTTTGCCTTGCAGAATTACAACTAGAAGACCTTATCCTTCACATTTATTTTTAAAGGGTTACCTTACTAATCATGTTACAAAGTATAGAATCTGGAGGACTAGATCCCAAACTACAAGTAGAATGAGAGCTCCAGAGAGAATGCAGTGTGTCTCACTCTGTCACTGATCCCCTCGTTTGCTTAGGATTTAAACCATATATTTAAATTCAGTGAAGCTAAACCAATCCATTTAAGAATTACTGGAAGTGAGTGAAGTCTCCAGATGTTAACGGCTTATTTACTTCTACTGCAGTAACATTAAAGAACGCTAATGAAGATCAGAAGTAGGTTATTCTCCAGGTTGTACAAATATCATAGTCATTTGGAGCAGCTGTAAAAAAATGCCTTGTCAGGGAGGAAGGAAAGATAGACAAACAAGATATTTCAGCCATTAGTTTTCGGTCAAGTTCTAAGTGACACTAATTACCCATAGCACCTTTTACATGCCAAATGAGAGAATGTTGTTTATAACAGATGATATCTCCATTCTTAACAGTATTTTTTAAACTTGAAGAAGTAATTTAAAATCCTACGATAATACAAATTATCTCGATATTCCAGTTAGTCTTAGTATTACTATTTATCTTGTCACGACTATTTCTACAGCCTTTTTATTTTTTTCTGCCTCATTTTTCTTTTTTACTTTCTCAGTTCTCTTTTCATAAGTTGAAATACATTTTTGCAAAGTATGGCTGCCAAACAGGCTTTCCCCTAAAGCGAAAACACTGCTTAAACTAAATTATTTAAATGACCTAGGTATTGGTCAGTGATGTACACATGTGGCTGACACAGAGGAAACTGCAGATGATTGCAGTGAATTGTATTAGAGATGTAGTTGAAACCTGTAAAACCAATTCCTCACTGAATGCTTTAGGTCAGTAACTTGGAAACGTTAATGTCTGGTGAAATATATGATGTGTCAATCTTGGTTACTTTTGACACCACTAAGAGTAAGGCATTAGTCATTTCTTAAGGCTGCATTAAAGGCAGCATTGGCCTGTTCCTGATGATAAAGTCCCATAAACATAGCTAGCCTCTCTTCATAGAAACCTGTCTTGCACTTCATTGTTCTTAGCATTTTCTTGAGGTAAGAAGGCCTGATTCTTTTACTAAGATATTTCTAAACCCACATATGTAGTATTGATTTTCAATAAAATTTAGTACCCTCCTTACATCCTCTTTTATACTGTCTGAGAAAAGTCTGTCTAGTTCAGTATGTCCCAGTAAAGCCTGTAACATTTACTTCTTCTCTAGGGCTATTTTCCTTTTTCTCCTCCTAATGTCTCTTCCTCCAGTGTGGAGGCTGTTGTTCTGCAGCTTGCCTGGTGCTTGTCAGCTTCCATCAGGCTGATGGATCTCTGGGAAGGAAAAGCAGGAGCTCTTAAGTGAGCCTCTTTTCACCTCATCTGTGCAGATGAAGATTTGACATTCACTTTCCTGAGATGGGATGAAACTCTTTTTTTGAGAAACGTTATGTAAATTTACTCTTTTATGTAAGAAGCTGTTAATAATGATGTACATTACAGTGTGCTCACAAGATTAAAGGCAGTACTTTGTCTTGTGCACCAGCAAAAAAGCAGTGTCTTGAAAGATGTCTAAAAAGTAGAATTATTATAGTAGACTTGATGTTTGTTTTGATGCTTCTTTTTAGGTGCTGACCGCAGCGCAAATAAAATCAATTTGCCTGGCCATACTAGAATCAGGAAAGCAGTATGCGGTGAAGAAGAGGAAGCCGTTCCCACTCATGTATTCCTACTATGGAACGGAGTATCTTGGTGAGTAAAACACACCAGCTTCTATGAAAGTGATGCTGCATGTAGACACTGAGCCAGTAGATGCTTCAGAAATTAAATATGTAAAACCTACAGTGTGGGATTTCTCCTGAGCTTGGACCATCCAACCTCCTAAAACTGCTAAGTGGGACTGAGGAGCTGGAAGGAAGGACTGATGCTGCCTAGCACTGGGGAACACAAGGGGTGCCTGTGCTGCACCAGGGGAGCAGCAGGCAGCAGCTTCATTCTCTCTTCTCCTTTCTGCCGGAGTCAGTGGGAGGTGTGATGACCATGTCTCTGTGGAGAAGATTACTGGAGAGGACTGTCAGGGCCACACAGGGGCTTGCAGAGCATTTTTGACTCTAGCAGCACAACTCAGGCATATGGTCAGCTCCTACCCATCGCAAGCGGTTTACTTGGAGCTCATCTGAAGCAGTGATGAAGGGTCATTGAGCAGGTCCCTAGTGGGATCCTCAAGGCACAGTATCACAGTGCAGAAAGCATGACGTCTCTTGCAGAGAAGCAGAGGGAGAAGTCACTGAATTGTGCTTCTCCCCAGACCCTGTTTGTACCTGGCAGGTACAAACAACTCTTGCACTGAACTTCAGGTTTTAGCTGACTGATAATGTCAGTAAGTAACGGAATCCCATTTATGGTCCAGTTTCAGTTTGGGTTCAAGAGAGACTTCAGGATAATAGTCCAGATTCATTTGTGTGTCAAGAAGAATGACATATTGAAACAGAGTTCAGTTTAGGTTCAGGGTAACTTCACACACAGTTTAGTCACATCAGAGTGAGAGCAGACAAAGTTCATATGCATTTTTGCTTAGCTTGGGGAACTGGAAAAGACAGAAGTAGTAACAAATCATAGTGTCATGCACCTGAAAAGCTTTATTCCAAGCACTATTGTGATATGCATAAAGAAGTTGAAAGAGCTGTGGACTTGACAAGGAAGTCAGTCCCAAGAGAAAGATGCTGTGTGACAGGGTTAGGATCTAAGCCTACCCTCTCCGTTTGACTGTTTCTGTTCTTTACAGGTGCAGCACATGGGCTTTCATCAATCCTTCAGATGTTGCTTTCCTATTACGAGTACCTGCAGCCAGCAGATCAGGACCTTGTGTGGCAGAGCGTTGATTTTCTTATGGACCAAGAACAGAACAGCAACTGGCCTCCTGAGCTGGGAGAGACAATCGAGCGGGAGAATGAGCTCGTACACTGGTGTCATGGAGCTCCAGGTTCTTTTCCCATTGATGCTATGCATAGCCAGATGCTGACCCCATTGCTTTTCCGTGTTAGGTGATTCCATGTAGAAGATAATCTCAGGTTAAATTTGACTGATTTTGACATTTTATGAGAGGCAAGCTATTTAGGCTTTTTCTTCCAGTTAAGAGAGTTGTATTTGTTGCTGAAGCAGCTGGAAGAATAGGCATATTTTCTGCCTTGGAGATGTAGGTGATCACAGCTGAAAGAATTCTGGTGATCCTGAACTATGTGTTGTCTGCTCTTACTCCCCTTCCTGACAAGACCTCCAAGAATAGTACAGCTGATTCAAAAGACAGCATATTCTGGATAGAGAAATAGTACATGAAAGAACACAGAAGCAGACACATCTGTGAGTTTTGGGAAGGCCTTCAGAGTAGCTTTTCTCCCCTTATCAGAATCAAAGTTTAAGCTACACTTATTACTTGGATAATGCAAAAATTTGACAAAAGTATTTTCATGTGAAGGGAGTTTATACGAGCAAGAGGCATTTTTTCTGAAAGTCACCCATATAAAACTTCTTTTCAAGGAGAAAGAGAATCAGTCCTTAGTTTGGTTTCCTGAGGTAAGGCTGATGTCCATACAGAATCTAAGCCTATACCTCAGCAATTTTGGCAAATAAGGCTGTATATTGAAATTGCTTTTTTACCTCCAAGCATAATTTTATGTCTAACTAGTCATATTGGCTTGGTAACATGAACCTAGAAGGCTACAGAAAAAACTTACTTTTCTTAAAAAACGTCCGTGAGCATTGATGCATTGCTTTTAAAGGTGTTCTATTTAAATTACAAAGACTATAATATAATTAAGATCCTTTAAATGTGCTTTATGCTGATGCATCATCTTTTTGTTGATAGGATTAAGGAACAGGTTTCCTGCTCTCACACTCTAATGAAGTGAAGTGAAAACAGCTTTTGCTTACCCATCTCTTTTATTTTTAAGAGGAAAAAATTATTTCAACAGCTTGGCTGGCCTAGTGGTGAAACCTGCAAAGAAGATGCTCTCTTTGTTTCAGTATCTTGAGAGTGGCCTTTGACTTGGGTTTAACTGTTAGTGGAGACATAGGCAGTGAGATTCAACTGAAGTGACAAAATCCAAAAGGGCATAAAGAAGTTACTTTAGGAGCCATTTAGAGACATATAACATCACTAATTGTTACCGTTCTTCCCCAGAAAATCCTGTGTCCCGCCACTGTTCTTGGGTAATAATGCACATGTAGCTTACAAGGACACTTTTCATCTACTTCAGCATGTTATTATCTTACAGTATGCTTTTTAGCGTACCATATACTCTTCCCTCCATACGTAGCATATAGATATGTAACATTGACATGTGTAGAGCATGAGACTGCAGTTTTTTCGTGTATTAATCTTTATTTTCTTAGGTCTTTTACAAAGTCCTTTGCCTTCTTATTACAATACAATCTCCCTGCTATTTTCCTAGGCATTGCATATCTATTTGCCAAAGCTTACCTGGTTTCCAAGAAGCCTCAATATCTGGACACTTGTATCCGCTGTGGAGAGCTAACTTGGCAGAAAGGCCTGTTGAAGAAGGGACCTGGAATATGCCATGGAGTGGCTGGTAGTGCTTATGTGTTCCTGCTGTTGTATAGGCTCACTGGAAACTCAAAATACATATACAGGGCACAAAGGTTAGCATTCCTACCTTTCTGGATTCAGGGTAATACTGGAAAGTTTCAGGAACTTTTATAAAGCTGCT
This sequence comes from Actenoides hombroni, assembly GCA_024336885.1. Classification (NCBI taxonomy): domain Eukaryota; kingdom Metazoa; phylum Chordata; class Aves; order Coraciiformes; family Alcedinidae; genus Actenoides; species Actenoides hombroni. The sequence goes on from WUAM01000107.1 coordinate 37,792,845, forward strand.
TAGAGCCTGTTGTGGTCACCACACTCAGATGTAACCTGAGTGGTTTTAAGCCTCAGGTACAATTCTAGCTCTGAGTCATGTGGCAGGCACACTCTGCAGGGAGCTCTGCAGTCCTTCTCCCAAGCTGTCGGTCACAGGAGAAGCATCAGGTTCTCCTGGTCTCCCTCCCTCCCTGCCTGTGAGCCTGTGCTCCTTCAGAGAGAACCAGGGTGGGTGGGGAGGAACAGCACACATCCAGCTCTCATCCTGAGGTCAGGACAGCCAAGTTGTGTACCCAAGTCCAGAAGCAGAGTAAAATGTGATGCTGTTTGTTATATTGATTTGTTCTGATTTTCAAAGCATTTAATGCTAGCCCTGAAAAATAAGTATAGGACCTGCTTTGCTGTTATTTTACTGGTTTTTAATTTATCATTCCCGGCTTTAGACAGTTTGACATTGTGCTATGTGACTTAGCTAGGGGGGTTAATGCCATTTTGTCCTGATGAAAATTCTATCACAGTGCTGCAGTTATCTTGATTTCTATAATGTAGTATACGTGTTTGAAAAGATAATACTCAATGTTAGTTGCTGTTTTCCTTACACAATAGAATAATGAGGGGAAGTGGTATAGTAATAAGGGTGACTTATTTTCAGATGTTTGCTTTGAGAAAATTTTTTATTTGTTTAATTATTTCAGCATATACAGAATTTGTTGCATCAATGCAAAATATTGCTTGCAATCTGCAGAAATAAAAACCAAGATAAAAGTTATTAAAAAGTATTTCTTTAATAATAATGTCTCAGAAATCAGAAGAGGTTTATAACTCTCAAAGGAGCATAACACGTGCAGTTTGCAAAGGTTTGGCTTTTCTAGATCTCATGGAACTCAGTTTATCATAGAAATTGGAGAATGTAAAATTTCCACATAAGGTTAAACAATGAACATTCTACTTTTTCTATCATTGAATGTTATAAAATTATTGCTTTCAAACAACAAGTGAAGTAGACATACAGAGACACCAGGTAATAACAAACTCTCTTCTTTTTTTTTTTTTTTTTCCTGTTTTTTAGGTTTGCAGAGTTCTTATTTACAGAAGAATTTAAGGCTGGTTCCCGGGCATTAGAAAGTGTATATAGTCTGTACGAAGGCTTCTCGGGAACTGTGTGTTTCCTGACTGACTTGCTGCAACCCAACCAAGCTGAGTTTCCTCTGTTCAGTGTCTTTGTCTAGAAAGTAACATTCTCCAGGGCCACATCCTAGTGCCAGTGGGAGAGGGCACTGCAGTTTCACTTATTTGTCAGGAGAGGCTATTTACAAAACAAGCCAGTGGTACCACTAATGCAAGCCTTAACATAGCTGGGAGTCACATGAAAAAGAAAATACACTGGGGCTTTGGGAGGGAAGTGTGTGGTCAAAAAAATTGAGTCAGTGAAAAAAAAATGGGGGAAGTGATTGAATCTGATGGGGTAGATATTTAGCTGTAATAAGAATAAAAAGCCAAATCTAATTATTCAAGTGAGAGAGAAAGCGGTATTATCAAAATTTTAATTTGGTGGTTACACAGGAGAAAAAAAAAAAAAAAGAAAAGAAACTAGAATTACAGGCACATGCAAAGAAGAAGCAGTGATGCATCTAGTAGGTTTTAAAAAGAGACCTCCAAAAACAAGTCTTCATGCAGCGATGCACTTATTGGGGAGGATGTCACAGACATGTCACTACACTGCACAAAAGCAAAACCTGGGATTTTTAACTTAAACCACATCTACTAGTTCTAGTAACATGTATTAGAGATGTCTGTGTCTTGGAGCTCTTTCATCTTCATATGCATATAATGGCAGTTATGTAGATAGCTATATATTCAGCCTGAAGTTTCATGGGTTCATTTCAGCTGGTGAGGTTTCGTGTGTGTAAATGAGAACTGAATTTGACCATTCCTTTCAGACCTCATTTTGTGGCAAGGAGCTGGTCTCCTTACTGATTTACTGTAACCATGTCACTTTTTGTCAATGCTTTCCCTGTCACAGGGAAGAGAATGGAGCCATGGAGAAGACTCAGATCAAAAAGTTCTGTAGCAAAGATACAGCAGGCAGATGCTTTCTTTGCAGTACAGCATTACTAGACAAGTATTGTTCAGTGAAACAAAAGCTTCCTTTAAAAATTAATTACTTACAGCAGCATTTCTGAACAATAACATACATATTTCAGAGAGTGGAAAATCTATTTTCCTTGATGAATTTGTTCACTAGAAGCCCTGCAAACTGAATGCAAACCTTGGATGGCATACTGATCTTAAGAGAAACCCGATAACAAAATTCAAAATTGCTTCTTTTCCTGGTTAATAAAATCATATATATGACCAAATGATTTGTAGCTATAGAAAGAAATGGGTTGCTCAACACTAGTTGCACTAGCACTTAAGGTTGTAATTATATACTGTTTTATATGTGTTATATATAGGACACAGTACTCAAAAGCTAAAGAAAATGTTAATGTAGATTTGTACTAAAAAAACATCAATATCAGTATTTAAAATATATTTAGTTTTTATTTATTTATTTATTTATATGGGAGTAATGTAATGCAATTACCTTTAAAGACAGATTGGGAACACCAGTATGTCAAAAATCTAAGTTAGGGTGAAAAATCTGACCTACATGCACTGCCAAACAATGCAGTCTCTCTTCCTGCATTCTCAACTGGAGGAGATTACAATTTCTTTATTTTTAATGCGTAATGGATTAGAGTTCCCATTTAATTTCAGTGGGCCTTGATCAGACTAGAAGTTGGAGCCAGGTCATGCAATCCTTCTGCATTTTAATATGATAATCCCATTCCTACTCTTGCCACTTATTTTAATGAGATGGCTTGCATTATTATGAGCTGCAGATTAGAATTTCTGCTATTTTGTCTTGCACTGTGCAGCTCTAATTAATTACTTAATCATAGGAGTAACCATATTTCATTGGTGAATAAAGCAATGCAGTTCTGTATCACTTTGTCAAGAATTTAGGAATTTTGGGGTGAATGGACACATTCAAATTCAATATATCATTATGTGTTTATTATTTGTGGGATAAAAGGTCTTTTAAGAAAGCTGTTAATGTCACTTACTTTGTTACTCTGAGCAGTGTGACATGTACACGTAGGATGATGTCATTCATAGGGAGGGAGACATGAATCTAAAACAAAAAGCCAATGGAGATGTGCACGTGCTCTGCCCAGCCACGTTGCAATGCTCCTGTTAGACCAGAGTCAATTGTCAGTAGTGAAGATCCTAAATTCATTAGGACTTTTCTCGCTTCCTGTATTGTGAGTGGCTCATGTATTTCATAACTGGAACCTTTCTAAACAAATGTTTAAGGAAGGTAAAACTTGGCCTATCCACTTTTTCCCTCTGGTGAATTGCTTTTCAGTCTCAATTTATATTGCAGGGCAATGTCAGTCAGCTTGAAACATGTTAGTAACAACATTTGTGCCGTAGCATTTAGATTGCTAATGTAATAGTATTCTGTCTTACTGTAAGATGGAGAAATAGATTCTGCCATAATCTAGACTCAAGCTGTTGCAATCCTACATTTATTGCCAATCCTTTCATTTAGAGATGCAAACATAAAACAAAAACGGTTACTGTTTTGACAGCTACACCATCAAAAGAACCCAAACAACTCCAGACTTAAGCCTTAACAGAATCTACGCATATCAGAAAAGTGATCATGACCTTTTGATTTAGTCCCTAGTGTCTACTTTTAATTGCCAGTGGGCCACAACATTTAATTGTTTCCAGTTAGTTATTTCTCAGGAGATGCTTGAAATAAAACTTTGCCAAAACCTTAATAAATCTGGAGCACAATGAATCATTACAGTAACTTAGGTCCTGATCAAGTCATAAATGCTTATATTGTAGGATAGAACACGTATATGCTGAAATTTCCCATAATAACAGTAGATAAAATCACTCCATTTTATTGTACTTGACTTCCAGTGGTCATGTTTGCATTTATCTTTAAATGTAGTTCTTCATAAATGACAGGAAATATACATTAAGAACTCAGTGTTAGTTTTCTAGTAGTTTTCCCCTCTGTGTCTCTTTGTAGATTTAATTCCTTCCGATTTACATTCAGAGGAGACTGATCTGCTCTGTGTTTTGCTCAACAGCACCCGCAGAACACATCTTCTGTCTCTGCAACCATTCTCTGTATATGAAGCCATGCATTTGGCTTCAATTGATACTAAACCTTTGAGAAAGAAAATAGTTATTTAAGTAAGTCTGTTCAACAATAAGAAGACCCGTGCAACAGTCCAGTTTTCAAAATCTAGGTCCTGAACATCTCTCTGCAAGTTATGCAAGTATAGCACTGACTTCAGCAAGGACAGCAGAAAAACTTAATTTACCGATACTTAGGATCAGTAAATGCAACATAAACATCCAGTCTCATGGGATACTTCTAGTTAAATCTTGGAGCCTAATTACTCATGTGTTTCATCAGACATGGGAGCTTGAGCTCTTTCTTAGAGCTCTGTGGCTTTTCTTACCTGACCTAGCTGGGTTAAAGTGGCTATTAGGTGTGCTGTAGTCACAGCTTCTGAACACAGTGTAAATATACCCTAGGGCTCTTCTGAAAATTCCAGTCATTAAATGCACAGGTTTTTTTATCTCCTCCCTCCTCTTAATTGTCTATCTGCTTTTTTTTTTTCTTTTGTACTGTACATGCTGTTACATACATGCTGTTGAAACCTTTACTTGTTGCTTTTTAGACAGTGATAGGAAAGCAACCTGATCAGAGCTTTCAGCACTTTTCAGAGTAATAAAAAAATAAGGTCCTTTGGGTTCCCTCCTTACTGCTTCAAGAAATCCATCTTTCAGTCTTTGCTAGACATTCTCAGCAGGATGCTGTCTCCTACTGCTCCTGAATCAGGCCCTAATAGACTGAAAAATTGTATTCCTGAACAGATTCTGCCATGGTGCTGTTGACAAAAAACTGTGTTACCAGAAACTTGAGAAGCCTCTTTGGAAGTGTAAAACACAAGTTACTATGTCACATTTGCACATTAGTTTCTTGACTGTGTTTAGTTTCTGAAGTGTAGGCAATAGGAATTTAAGTGATATAATAGTATTTCTGATTATGCTGTTAAAGCAAAGAAGATGCATTGTGTGGGTATTGGTGCTTATTTGTGATGTACCTGTGTTTGTGTGGTGCTGTTTGTGAGTAAATGTGTAGATTACAAATAAGTTTAAGTATCTATATACTTACTATCCATGGCTTTCAGTAGGTCATCCATAGATTACTGTCACGGAATAATTTTGAGGGAAACTAGATCTGTAATGTCCAGATTTAGTGATCTCAGGATTCATAGAGCCATATGCAATACATTCATCGACAGTACAGTCCCACCAAATACATCTTAATTTTTTTTGTGCTGCTCACAACATCTTAGCATGATAACATGTTCATCTTGTGCCACTGCTTTCAATATCTGTGTTTGCATCGTTTCCTTCAGTTTCTTTGCCTTTCCCAAACTATGAATAGCTTCAGAAAACTGAAGCAATAGCCCAGGTCTTTTGTTCTTGAAAATAAAATTGATTAATTTTGCTTAAGAGGGGTGTTCCATTTATTTGCATTACATTATTTTACACTTTCAGGCAGTGTTTTGTCACTTGCTCTGCTATTTCCCACATGCTAAAGAAAAATCATTATGCTGCATAACAACTGTCACTGATGTTTTACATCATTAAATAGAACAAAGAGAGACTTTCTAGGGAGCATGTTCACTTCTCTAGTATCTCAAGTCTATTAAGACAACCAAAACAAAGTCAAATGGCTAAACATCCCAAAATACACATTTAAATAGTTCTGGGAAATATGCATAAATGAATGCAAATAAAGTGGTCCCCCTTTTTTCTACTCTATGAAATTAAGTAATGCCACTTTGATGTTCTAATAATAATTATATGGACATTTAGAGAATATGATAGCAATACTGATTAGTTTTTAAAAAAAAAAACAAAACCAAAATGTAGGTATCTGATGTATTTAGAAACCTGTGGAAAAACCCAAATGTAGGTATCTGATGTATTTAGAAACATACAGGTGCAATGTGTGCAAATGGAAACTTCCATAAGCAATCCATTTTTTATATTTAAATTGTTATCTGCATATACAGTTGCAGCATCTGCCAACATATTGCATGTTTTCTGCAAAGTGACCTATTTTAACGTATGCATGCATTTTGAGAATATATCCTTTTTATTGGGACCTATAAGATCCACGGACAGAGTGTATCTCTGAGGTCTGACAAGTAAATCTCAGGTGCAGCAATCTTCTACATATCTTGAATATTCACTGTCAAGAGTGCATATTCTAATCTGTAGGAAGATTAGCATATCAGGAATAAGAATTGCCCTGTAGATTCTAAAAAGTAATGTTCCTGTGAAGAACTATGCTGATGAGCAATTGCTGGCTAACAAGACAGCCTGGATTGCTCTGAGAAGGCATTTCAGTTTTTATTAATACATCCTGGACTGAGTCATAGGCATCAGAAAGCTAAACTGGAAAGAAATAAGAAAATGATCAAAAATCACATTCTTGAAGGAACATCATATTTCAAAGCCATAAGCCAAAAATGCTCAGGGCCCACAAAACAATACAGCAATTTAGGGATGTGAATAGGCATTTTCCAAGAGAATAGCACAGTTTGCTTCACTGCACAGGTAGCAGTGCAGTGTGCACTGTACAGGTTTTAGCTGCAGTGAACAGCGTTTCGTTGCCATTATAGCAAAGTTGTCATACACAGAAAAAAGTCTGCCTGTGAAGGAGTTGCCTGTAGCTGAACCTACTGCCTACTCCTATGATTTAATGGAAGTGATGCACACTATTTATGCTTAGGCAGTTTAAAAATACAGATTCAAGAAGCCAACATGCACCAACTTTTCAGCCTGCCTTTGAGTTACTAAACCTCCTGACTAATTTGTACTGCCACTGGTATCACTGTTGGTCCTGTACCCTGTATATTTAAAATTTTACATCATGCTCTGAAAAAAAAAAAGTTGATTTATAAATAGCAATCTGCTTGAATATACATAAGGCCGTATTTGTTTTTAATACTTACAAGGGAGTTCCTTGACTTTGTTCATTGCATGACTCGAAGAGAAAGTGGAGGCATTTAGGTCAAGTACAGCAATACCAACTAGACTGGCAGAAAATTAATTAAAAACTCATTTTGCCTAGTGGTATAATGATATTTGACTAAAAGATACTTCATAGTGCAGTGATATTCAGCAACAGTACTGCAGGACTATACAAGCATATTCCCCAGAAAACTCATTTCGCCTAGTAGTATAATGATATTTGACTAAAAGATACTTCATAACGCAGTGATATTCAGCAACAGCACTGCATGACTATACAAGCATATTCCCCAGAAAATTTTATGTAGAAGTCCTGAAGTAAATTATATCCCATAGTGAATAGAAAACAAATCCTATTAGAACATTTATCTCTACTTCAGATAGAAGAGAAAGGCTGTCTGACCAAAAATTGAACTCTGCTTCTGTCATCATTACTGTGACCACACATGAGACAATAAAGATTTCCTCTTAACAACTGTCTGATTTTGCCACTGATTTGGTCTCCTGTGCTCTCTTGAAGGGTGTGATGTGCCACCTGCTGATGTCAGTGGTAAATGTCCACTTGATTTCAGGCATGAAAGGTTAGGTCCTTCCACACTTGGCGAAACAGGGACAAAACGACATCATTCCAGACCCCAAGCTCACAAATTTTCCTTTACACAGGAGTCCCATGGAATTAATAAGGCTTGTTCATATAGTAAGAGGAAAGCATTAGTTTTTGCATACATTGGGGCCCTATTTGATAGCAGTTTTTTACCCATTTTCCCTCAATATGTTTGCAATACACGTGAATGACAATACCAATAAAAAGTACAGGGAACTTAAATGGCATTATTTCATGTCTAGTTTGTGTTGGTGACACTTGGTTATTCAATATATTCCGACATACAGTGTTCATTTCTTGAGTACGTGCCACAGCCTACATTGGTTTCTCAGTGTAATTGCCATTCACAGCCATAATATGGTACAGGCCCTTAGAATCAAGATGATTTGATTCTGTAGAAATGCACCTTATTGTTTAAAAGCAGGACCCCTGCTCTTCTAATGTTTTAAACACTGTGATCTTTCAAAATGTGTTTATTGTATTAGTTTTGTATTGTAGATTATGATGGAAAGTAGATTTTATAGCTTTTTTAAAGCAGTGATAATACTAAGCTTCATAGTGGCAGAACAAACTGTGTATATCCATATTATGAATATTAAAGCTGTGATTATATTTTGCCTTAAATAAAAGTCCAACCTTGAACAGTATGATTTTTGCATTGGATTGCTTATTTCTGTACTTATCTTCCATAGTACTGGCAACTTCTTCCAGAGCAGTCACAATTCAGGGCTTCAAAAGCTTTTCCGTGGTACTGTGTTACCAAAGGTAAAATCATTAATCTTAGAATTAGCTAAAACATCCAGGCTACAGAAAGCAGTTAGCTTCCCATGGGATAAGATAGGTTGCTTTTGGCCTGTAGATTAAAGCTCCCCACCCATTTAGGTGTTTATTTTCAGTGTGCTTAAATCTCAGTATGTATGGCTGTTTTTCATACCAGAAAGTCCCCTCCATTCACAGTGAAGGGCACTAGAGCATTGAATTCACTTAGGCCTGCCTATAACAAGGTTTCCATCCTGAGCTGAGCTCAACAAGAGGTGAGCAATGGAACTCCAGATTTACTAGTGCAGCAGTTCAAGAAATGACCCCAAGCAAGTGTTAGTGGCACTTTTTGTATGAATCTGGTGACAACCTAAGTTCCATTAAAGAATAGTGGCCAGTAGTGTTATCCCATTAATAGGCTAATAGCATCTCAAACTCTGTGTCTTGCCTTCCTGTTGCACTTATGGTAGGTCTCAGGTCTGTAGCTAACCTCCACATAGAGATCTACAGTTATCTGGGAACGGGCAAGGAGAAACAAGATCTATCAGGGCAGGCATCAGAGCCAGCTGAGCATGAACCAAGTACCTGCACCAAGAGGAGGAGAGAAGTGGTGGTGACTGGAGACTCTGCCCCCATGCAGGCTACAGGCAGCATCTGTCAACCTGATTTGGTACCTCAGGAGCTTTTTTTCTTGCCAGGTGCTCAGATTCAGGATGTTGTGGAGGGACTGCAAAGGCTTGTTTTGCCCTTGAGCTATTACCTTTTGCTGTTTGTCCATGTGGGCATCAGTGATACTGCCAGAGTGACCTTACACATATCCAGAATGACTCCAGAGTTCTGGTGGCAAGGGAGAAAGGCATGGGATGGTCTTCTGGCTCCTGATGATGAAGGGGAGAGGTGCAGGGACAGTAAGCAAATGCTGCTGGCCAACAGTGTGTCACATCAGGGCTTTGGGATTTGAGATCCTAGGAACATTTGAAGGAAAAGGCCTGACAAGCAAAGGGTAAGGTCCACCCAACAAAGTGGTAAAAGGGTACCTGTGCCAGCAGGGTCACTGTTTTGGTGAGATGTCTAAACCAGGTGCATCAGGGGAGGCTTATCAGAGCTGGGTTTTTTTTTTTGTTTGGTTTTTTTATATTGTTGTTGGTTTGTTTGTTTTGGTTTCTTTTCTGTGTTTTGTTTGTTTGTTTTGGTTTTGTTTTGGTGTTTTTTTAATTAAAAAAAATAATTAAAAATTAGCTGTCCCTCTGCCTTTATTGTTGCCGAGGGTTATTTCCTCCCGGCTGCAGGACGTTGCCCTCCCTCCTCCTTTCAGGCTATTCCTCCAGCCCTGCCGAGGCACCCCCTGCAGCGCAGCCCCACCTTTCCCCTGACCAACCCTCCCCATAGTTCAGATATGTATCTTACGGCCAAAGGAGACCTGATGAGGGACTGCTCCCCATGCCTCACCGGGGAGCTTTCCCCCGTGCAGGCCCCAGCCCCGCCGCTGCCAGGACCAAGCCCCAGCCGCACCGGGGCTGCCGCTGTCGGGACCCCCGGAACCCACCTCTGGGCGGAGGCCGCGGCGCGGAGCGGGGAGCAGAGGGAGCGGGGAGCGCGGCGGCTGCGCCGGCGGCTCCTCGTAACGGCGCCCCCTGGCGGGCTCCGCGCCTCAGCGGCGGCTGGGCTGGGCTGGGCTGGGCCGGGCCGGGGCGCGGCGGGCGTGGGGAGGCTGCGGAGTGGCGAAAAACGAGCCCCGCGGGTGGTAGCGGTGCGGGGTGGGTGGCGATGAAATTCCCGGGCTCCGTCCTCGTCTCCCTCGTCCTCTTCGTGGCCGAGACGGCGGCCGCGCTGTGCCTGAGCGGGGCGTACCGCGCGGCGGGGGATCGCATGTGGCAGTGGCTGACGCTGCTCTTCGCCCTCCTGCCCTGCGCGCTGGTGCAGCTCAGCCTGGTCTTCATCCACCGCGACGTCAGCCGCGACCGCCCGCTGGTGCTGCTGCTGCACCTCCTGCAGCTGGGGCCCCTCGTCAGGTCGGTGAGTCCCGTCCCGTCCCTCCCCGTCCCGCCCCGCCGCCCCTTCCCACCACAGCGGGCCGGTCGAGGGCGAGCCCGGAGGGGCGGCCGCGGGGCTCGCACGGGTGCCCGGAGCGCACTCGGCCTTCGTGCCGTGCGGGCGCGACCGCTCCCGAGCGGCTGCTGCAGCTCTGCACCGGTGTTAGCCGCGACCGGATCCTTCCCGCTCTTACTCCTGAAGCTGCGGGAGGAACAATTGCCTTTGTAAATGTCCTTAGGCAGAGACACAGCGCGGGGCATGGTGCTGTCTGACCTTCGGTAAGCGCTGGGCTGGGGAAAAAATGGGTTAAGCCCCTGCGGAGAGGCAGGTGGCGGGCAGGCTGCGCTCCCGCGGAGAGCGAGTCTGGCGGAGCCCGCGTCCCCCTTCTGGTGGCGGTTTTTTTGCGCTTATTTTCTGTCCATGTGGCTTTTTGCAAATGGTCGTGCCTGCTCACTGCTGGTTTATCCATAGTCACTGAGGTTGATTCCAAGAGAGAAAGGAAGACTTTGCTCAGTCGCTACTTCGAAACAATGATAGTACCCATCCCATCTGCCCATCTTGGAAATGCTAGTAATACTTTAGTCTGCCCCTTCTTTCCTAAAGTGAGCTTCTTGCCCCAAATCTTTGGAGATTTTTCGACTTCAGTTCAACTTCTGACTGAAAATGTCCTTAGGGAAAAAAAAAAAAGCACACCACAACAACAAAAAAAAAACCAACCAAACCAACCAAACAAACAAAACCCAAAACAGATCAACAATAACAAACAAATGAAACCCAACAAAAACAACAGATAGATGAAAAGTTTCAGAGCTGGTGCGACCCCATCACAAAACGTTTGCTGGGAGCTTTTATTCTAAATTTACGTTCAGATACTTTCTTTAAAAAGACAGGGAATTAAATAGAGCGTTTCTGTAGTAAAGGCTAGGAGAAGTATCCCCAACTTTTTGAAATTCCTGGACAGCATGGAAAAGGAAAATTTTTTTCACACTAATAAAGGTGAACAGTTTGGATGTTACAGAACATCTTATATTTCAAAAACCTCGCATTTCTCTATACCCATGCCTGCGTTTTTTGTTTGTCTGTTTGTTTTGTTAATATTTTAAAGAGACTTAACAGTTACATTCTTGAAGAGCTCCGATTTTCTGAAAGCTAAGAACAGAATACTTCCACATTCTTTGGAAAGTAAGAGTGGAAAGAAGGAGAAAGCAACTATCAAAATAAAAATTATCTTAATGACCTCTGTCATTGTAAAACAATTTCTTGAAGTCAGACAAGGAAAGAATGTCGTGTCAGGATGCAAGATGGGAAGTAGCAAACAAAGGATGTAAACAGCAGCAACAAATTAGAGGCTTCTCTTTCTAATTATCTGGAAGAGACATAAACTTCTGCTTTGACCTTAACCACCACGCATGATTTCACTTTCTCTTTCTTTCTCAACTTAAAGTTTATCTGCTTAGAACACAAGCCTCATCTCATGCAGGGCACACTTTTGGCTGTGTTGACAAGCTCCCAACTGCACTGTAAAACTAGCGGGTATATGGAAGCCCTCACCCTCTCCTCTTCATGATGCTGCAGTTTATGAATGAGGATGTCACCAGCTCTGCAGTCCTGCCTTTCTCAAAGGTTTACAAACTTAGCGTTTCTAGGAGGTCTGAAATGTTCTAGAAGCATTGCAGTGTGACTGTGCCCCAGTCCCCTTTTAGGCAGTATGAAGTGATGTATTTTAACTTCTCTCTAGATTCAGGATAACTGGAATTACAGTTAATAATAAAAAGAGTATGTTCATGACACCTGAACAACTGCATTCCTGCTAACGGCTGGAAGGGCTCTACCAATTAAGAGGAAAAGTTTCATAGAAAACAACCTCAGGGAAATGTGTCTATTTGTAGGAAACAGTACAGAAGTGTGGGAAGGAAAAGGTCTGACACAGACAGTAAAGATCTTTTGTTCTCTTCCTTGCATTCCTATCCACTGCCACTAAACATTGTTATATGCGTCAGAAGAGAAAATCAATCACTTCCCATCAGGTGTAGATTTGCGGTTTAAAAGTTGAAGCATTTGCAAGACATGAAACACCTTCACCTGCTTTGCACAGGAGGCTTTCTATCCTATGTGGACTGGAACACACACAATTCGGAGGTGATAGCTAGAAGGCAAAATATTTTTTTGGCTCTATCATCACTGTGGTTTTAACCGTTGTAAGCTGAAAAGGACCATTGTACTTGGAGCTGTTTCAATCCATCCTTTTAGACAAAACTCTGCTCCTTTGCACCAGGGAGTCTTGCTGCTGTTAGTCATTTGCTTCGCCTGTATGAAGCCTCACTACATCCCCTGTGCTCAGTCTCTCTTACATCTCACTGGCACAGCCCAGGGCTTTTTGGGGAGGGATGGGTGAAATTAGGTCAAATGGGACACACAGACAGTAGAGGCATCCCAGGATCTGTCCACTTGCAGCATCAGAAAAGAGTGTTAAAGAGCCTTTAGGCTGTGTCAGCGGGTCTCCTTCAACAGAGGGCAGTCTGCTTCAGCTGGCTTTAGAAAAGCCAACACTAACTTTTTATCCATTTAACCATCTCTATTAGGTTTGTGACAGGATAGTTAGTGTTTCTTTCTTCCGACTTAATCAGTGCATTGCTTTACAGACAGCCCGTGTATGTTGTGTGAGTTTTCGTCATGATCCTAAAGGCTAGACATTTTTCTCCCCTTCCTTTTTCCCTTAAAAAGCAAAGTTTAAATGTTGGGAAATGGTATGGAAATATCTCATCAGGGAAGGAGGATATTTAGCCTTGCAAGCCAAATCATCCAGCCTATTTTGAATCCTCTGTATAATAGAGAAAAAATTACATTCTCTTATAAAACTTTCTTGCATACCACCACCTTCCCCAAACACCCACACTCCACCTGTTCAGGAGGCACTCACTGTCCTGCTGCTGGCACTGGAAACACTAAAATTAGAAACCATCCCACTTCCTGAAGAGGACTTTTGCTTTACTGGGAGAGTACTGTTAATGCACCCTTTTTTATTTTATGCTCGCACTCCCTAAGAGTTTCTCTATAAATTCAGAAAAATTTGTAGAGTAAAATTCCTGCCCCTCTCAGTAGCCTGTCTTTGATCCCCAGGATGTCGGCATGGCAGAGACTATGCAGAGAGGTGCTGGAACAAAGTGACTGCAGGTTTCTGGACACTGTGGGGGATTCCTGCATCATTTCAGGTCACCATCACTCCTTGTGAGCGCACTAATTCTTCTGTTTTGTTAGATAACATATTTGGCTATTTTAGCTTTTTATAATAATAGTATGTTTTTTAAAAGGAGATTCTTTTACCACATAAACTAATTTGTTACACAAAAAAAATTGACTTAAAATGATAGCCAATGTCAATGAGAGATTTAATACATTTTTCTTTTCTTTAGAGAAGAGCACAGTGAGCTTTTTGGCTCATTACTGGCTGTTCCTGAGCCAAGGACTGTCTCCTTGATCCCTGTTTATTCAGACAGCACCTGTAGCACTGACATTGTCTTGAAGGTTTTGGTGCTGCTACAGTTTCAATAAATAATAACTGGGTGTATTTTTCTTAGTGTACTGCTTTGCACTTTGGGATTTGTTCAAAATGCAAATATCTTTTCATGAAGGATGCCAGAGAAACCCCTGTTAACTTGCTTGCACTTTTCTGTTCTGCAAGCAATGAACGAACAGGTCAGGAGCTGAAGTGAGGAGTGCGGGTTTCCAACAGACTGACTTGAACAGTCGGGCCTTACAGTCATGGGCAGGGGGTGTTGGCGGTATTGTACCATACATCTGCTGGATGTGGTGGTTCCTTACTATCTGGTTTACTGAAGACAGTGCTGAAGTGGCATATCCAGAAGGGACTGGCGTGAACTCAGCAGTGTTTCTTTTTGATGCCAACTTCATGAAGAGGAAAGCTGAGTGACTGCTAATGTCTTTGAAACTACCATCCCTAGTGCTCTGTTAGCTGAATGTAGGCTGCAAGTTCTTCCTTATGAGGAACATGCAAACAGGAGATAACTCTGTCTGCAGGATGATGAGCTTTTCACTGAAAAAAAAATGGGAAGTCAATATAACAGGCCCTTATATAGAACACCAATGACTGTTTTCCTTGGATTTTGATTGGACAAGGATATCAACACAGACTTTTTTTTTTCAATTACATCAGCCTTTGTTTTTCAAGGTATAAGGAGAAACAATTACATGTGTCTATGTATTGTGTAAACAGCAGCAAAGCAGATGCAGTAGGAAGTTCACATCAAGCTGCCAGAGGAGCTGCTGTTACAGCCAAAGTTAGATTCTTTGTGCTGCAGGAATTAAAAAATTATTAAAAAAAAAAAATATCCAAAACAAAACACCTATAGACTGAAATTATCAGAGTCATTAATGTTTCAGGCACCTAATTCTGCATTTTGAAATCTAATACGCTATGACAGTGCAGATAATGCTTCAGTCACATTGTGCAGAAGCATCATCTCTTGTGGGTAGTCTCTTACTCGTGACCTGCCTTACAGTTCAGAATAGCATAAGTCTAAAAAACCTCTCTTCCTTGTAAGACCTCCATTGGCATACATTACTGTAGGAGATTCTGATAACTTTAACTTTACAACTGTTGACACATCTCCCTCTTTTCCAGATGGGAAGAATATGCCTACATCCTCTTCAGGCTCGGTTTTGTTTTTTTTTTCCTTTATTCTTGAGCAGATGTGTTAGGTGTTCAGGATGCGATGAACAGAAAGTCAGTGCAGATGGAAGGTAGAACAATGAGTGGGGAACAAATCTTTGTCTAACACGGGTAAGTAAATCTGCAGGACTGATAAGTCTTTTTCACACTTCTCTAAAGAGAAAGAATTACTGAAAACTGAGTCGTTAGAGAAATCTGCTTGTACGTTTGCAGCAAGCATGTGTGGATAGGTCTTGAATAGATGTTTCTTCTTGGAGCGCTTGTTGGCTGTGCGAGGCTCCCTGTTTTCATTGCCTGCTCCCTTTTCACTCCACTGTTATTTTGCTGGTATTTAAATCCACACATCCATGATTAAAAGAGGGAATGAGGTGCTTTCTCCCAGCAGACATATTAGGATAGGATTATTCCTCCTACTGACTGTGTAGAAGATGAATGTGTTGCTGCTGAATCACTCTTTATAGGCACCATCAGGATCCTTGAGAAAGTATAGCTCTTCTCTCTGCCAAGATTTGACAGCAGGGGAGAAAGCAGCACCATCTTTTTCCTACCTTTTGACTTTCACTGTAGAGAGTAGATCTGACATATTTTTTTTCTTCAAAGTGATTTTAGTTCTTTCAGAGCCTGTACTTCAAATGTCATTGCTTCGCATGCAGTGAAACTGGCCAGCTGCATACCTTCTGCTGTTGATGCCATGTGACTATCTCTTAAAAGGGCCCTAAACATCACTGCATTGCAGGAGATGGATTCTGCAGAACTTGGGATCTCCCATTCCTGTTCCTTCAGAGCAGAGTAGCAATAAGCAGTCAGCAACTGGGGCTTATGTGGAATTCCCTGTTCTGGACTGGACTTTGTAACTGTGGGGAAAACTGTTTTGAAGCAATTGCCTTCTTGCATTGACTTTTAGTTAAGTTTCACTCTAAAAAAGAACAAGCCAGTTCATTTAAAGACAAGATGCCCAACCCTTCAGAACGCACTTCATAGGGAAAGTCTTAACCTGGCACAGGTACATGATCTGAATTGATTCTTCATCACTGTTCTGAACCCTTCTCACCTGGATGGTCCTTAAAGTGCCTACACCCCTCTTACAATCTGTTACTTAAAGCATCAATCAAAATGTTTCTCTTTCTAGTGTATCAGCTGCCAGTCTGCTTCTGTTTGAAGCCATTGCTTGGGCAGTGGCACCCGCTAAAGTTGTGAGCACATCTGTTATTTGATCCAGAAGGCATGACCTCCAGAGACACTCTTGCATGGGATTGGCTGGGCTTGGGAGAAGACAGCGTCATTACTGATGTAATCTGAGTGCTTGCATATACCATTTTTATTACTCTGTTGTACTGGTAAAAGTCCCCTTTGGCTCTAAGGTTTTCTAATCAGACCATTTTACATTCTGTTTGCTTTTCTATACAGACATAAAATTTCCCATCACAAACAATACACTGCTACTTAATACCTAGCTAATAAATTCAAATCAAATGCTTGCTCCAAAACCCAACATTTTGTTGATTATACTATTTGCTATAGTCAGTAGACTTATGAATCTTCTCACCTCTTTTATGGGATTACTGCATATTTGTTAGATGGGTCCCTAGACTGTATCTGCTTCTAATCACACATGGCAAGAGTTCAGAGCCTGATGCTGAGATCTCATTTTCTATAATAGCTTCAGAATTGCCCTCAGCTCAAGATGATTAGGTGGCTGTGAATGCTAAGCAAGACAAAAATTGTCCTGGGATCTTTCTTTTGGGATAAAATCAATTTGTTGGTTGCAGAATCTCTGTTGGAGTCATAAACTGTTGTGCTTTATTAATTTTTCACACTTTATTTTTGGCTGTGTGTATTCTTTCACATGGAAGAAGGCTGTCAGGGACTGAAAAGATTAACAAGGGGAAAACAGAAAGTCATCACTGTGAATGGACCCTAAAGCAAACCAGGCACTTTGAATACTTTAGTGATAATGGTAGCTGAAGCCTAGTGAATCCAGGATAGTACTACAGGATCCTAAAACTGCTCTCCATCTAGAGCACAGGAAACTTGCTAGTGGTCCAGTTAGGAGAAAACATGAAGTCAAGTTTATTAAAAGAAAAATCAGTATGCTTTTATTTGAATTTTTAGCAGTGCTGCTTTACAGCTCAGTCTGTGAGTTTTCCCCTAGAAGGCTGTGATAGACTCGGCAGTTGTCAGAAAAAGTCAAAGCTGAGAAGGAAACGGGAGTTCAAAGTCTCAGACAAGCACAGCTTTCTGCTTTGTAATTGTGAGATGCTTTTAAAGAGAAGATAAACCTTGTTAGTATGTTACAAAACTCATTGGCTAAATCTGACCTGTCAGAAACTCCTGCATTCCAGAGAGTATTACCTACAGGGACAACCACATGGAGATGAACTCAAGTTGGCACTATGGGAGGAAAGAAAACAGCTTAGTCCTCAGCAGGAGATGATGCCCATGCAAGAAGATGCTGTGTGTGTCAGGTAGTAGGAGGACCCGTGAGCAGAGCTGGTGCCACAAGTTGCTCTCACAGAGGGGGTCTCTCTCTCCAAAGCTTCCCTCTGGGCTGGAAGTGAGCCCTCACCAGTTCTATTGCTCACATTACAATTGTTTTCTTCTTGAAGTTTGTACCAGTGTTAGGCATAAAAGAGAACACAGGCTGTGTCCACACAGGATTTGGGCTTTTGAAGAGGGTTTTGTTTTTCAGTACCCATTTGTCCTTTATGGTCCTGCTGTACATGGATTCCTTTGCAGCATGCCCTGTATTTTTAGGACCCTATGCAATGTAACAGGGTTTTTCTTTCCTCTCCCTTCCCCCTCAGCTTGTGACTTCTCCTGTACCTCAGTACATCCTTGCTTGTTATTACTTCCCAGACAAGGCTGACTATTCTCCTGTGTGTTTTGGGTCCTGCTTGTTGCTTAAGACCACCCTTGACATCTTCATACCCCAGTAACTCTCTAAAGTTTTTGTGAATCTAAAAATAGTAATTGGAAGGAAATTTCAGAAACTTTCCTTTCAGAAATCTGCCTGAGGCTCTGGTATCTTCTTTAATACTCAAGAAGCCAGATTTTCTGTTCCAAATGTATGGATTATTCTCTGTGCATCGGTAGAGGCAGCAAGTAGTATAACAATATGTACTTTATGAATAGAAGTGTATGTGCTGGCATCATTTTATTCCTTGGAATACCACCTTAGTCTGTGGTAAGTTGGACCTACATAAACAAGTATGAAGAGCTGCAGTAACTGGAAACACTGCATCTCCTTATTGAAAAATATTTCTGCAAGACTGTGTTTAATATTCCTTAAAAAGCACAATAAACATAAGAAGAATTAAAGAGTAAAGCTCCTACTTCTGTGTCTTTTAAAAAAAAAAAAAAGATAATTTCCAGAGTTGTGAGACTCTAAACTGCCTGTTCTTGTTATTGCTACTATGGCTTGTTACTTGTGTTTTGGACTGTCACTTGGTAAAGCACAGGTTAGAGTCCAATGGCTTGAGGTGTGTGCAGCCACTTGTACCCTGAGCTTCTCTCCAACACCCTGAGATATTTTAAGGCAAGGGTTTTATTGCCATGTCCCATTAGCATGTCACAGGTGTATGCATAGCAAGAAAAGAAAGACATGAGAACCTGAAGAAACATTTACCACTTGGGTCCTGGGTTGGCAGCCTGTGAATGTCGTAGTGGATGAGTAGTTTAAGGACTTTAATATGACAGCAGAGAGCCAGGGCAGCTCATAGGCAACAACTATACCTCCTCCCATGTCTGAGTACTACAAGCAGCCTAAATAGGCAACAACTAAACCTCTTCCCATGTCTGAGTACTACAGGCAGCCAAAAGGGCATTGCCAGATTCTTGCCCTCTAGGCACATGTAGTTTAAAGAGTGAAATCTGTCATATTCCAAATTTACCAGGAGGAGGAAATGTACAGGCTTTGCTCTATGAACAAATGACTTAGGACTTAATATGTGATGGCTTCAAATACTAAGGGGTGGGAAGACCTATATTTTTCTTTAATTTTTTTCCTGTTACTCTATTTACTAATTTGCTTGTAGGTGTGTGGAAGTCTTCTACATTTACTTCCATGCCGGCAGAGTTGAAGAGCCCTATGTCAGCATCACGAAGAAGAGGCAGATGCCCAAGGATGGGTACTCAGAAGAAATTGAGAAAGAAGTTGGACAGGCTGAAGGCAAGCTGTGTACGCACAGGTCTGCGTTCAGCAGGGCGTCTGTGATCCAGGCGTTCCTTGGCTCGGCACCTCAGCTCACGCTCCAGCTCTACATCTGTGTCCTGCAGCAGGAAATCACGGCAGCCAGAAGTAGGTAGAGCTGTTGTTATCACCTCTGTATTTTGGAGGGAGGGAGAGGACAAAGGTCAGCAGTCAGGTGTAGCTGCCCTGGACAAGAACTGAACATATTGCAAATAGGTTTATCTCCCCGACAGCTTTTGATGGTGATGCTCTCATGTTTATCTCTATCTGATCATGTTTTAGATTATGACACTTCCAGTAGCGTGCTTGGGTTGCTATAAAAACACTAATTTGATAAAGGGGCCATTATGGCATGAGAGGGAGAGAGCGGGAGGGACTAAGCTGTCTTCATGAAGAGGAAAAAAATTATTTACCTCTGTTCCATTATGGGTTTTGAGCAAACTTTCTGGAAGATTCCTTGGGGTACAGTGCAGAGCATGTTTTGCCATGATACATTGAGGAAGTTGTACCTTCAGGAATGTGTTTTCAAAATTCGACTGAGGATATGAACTGTCTTTACTTACATCAGACTCTGAATTTGGAATCAAAAGTCAGAACTCAATAAGCTGGTATGCAAATCTGGCCATCTCACCTCTGGACCCAAGCTGTTAAGCCTTCACCAAACAGTGAAGCACCACATGGACTTAACCAGGACACATCTCTCTTCCTGTGGGACTGCATTTTGCTTCATGATGTGCTTCAGCTCCTTGGAAAAAAAAAAAAAAAAGAAAAAAAAAAGAAAGCCTTTTGTTGCTGTCTGGCTCTAAATGAAGAACCTACTCCAGCAGGTCATAGGACAATCAGCTTTTCAGTGAAAAAAAGAACTTTGGCACCTCTGTGAACTGGAGGAGTGTTTTCACTAAAATACAAAACAGCTCCTGAGAGGCCAGAGATCTTTACCAGCTTCACATCTAGGGAGGCTGAGGCTAGGGTGACACATTATGAATCTGATTGCTTTCTTCAGTTCTTATACCTTGATTGGTAGTGTACCAAGGTACACTAATAAATAATAAATAAATAAACTAAGTTTTTTGGAGAAGCCTTTATAATAACATCAGGGTTCTCCCCTCAGCTCAAGGAATGGAAAACTTCAGTATACCAAAGGGTGAGTCAACACAAAAGTCAACAACATAGTATGTCAATACATATTATGACGAGTTAAGTTCTTTATACGAAAGTACTTGTTTAAGGTCATAGCAGTAGTTACTTGAAAGACGTTGCTCCTGACAGTATCCAAGTACTTCATAGCTAAGGTGGACACTTCAAACAACCATGGCATCTGTGACATGGGATGAGAAAAAAGCAGCTGAATCCTTTGCTGAGCAGTGCAATTAGCAAAGTGTTCAGTCACTTTACTGCAGATGGCATTTGCTTGAGAAAGGTCACCATTTTATTGAATTTCTTCCATTACTGGTGTTGACCTTACTGGTCATGATTGCCAAGGAGAAGTGCTGTGTTCCAGATGATTAGAGAAGTGCATATCTAATAACGATTTATAACACCCTATTACTTCTGACTTCTATCAGTCACTGCTGAGATAAATGCTGAATCACAGACTGGTAAGTGACCTTCTGTGAGTGAAGTAAAATTAAACAGAGATAAACTGGTTCATCAGGGAATTCAGTGAGCCCACCAGCAAATGCAGTAGTCATCTCATGTCCCTCAGCAGGCATCTCCATAGCAAGTGAAATTCTAGAATATAGAAATTAAAATTAAAAAAAAAAAAAGTGGTGTGTTGTTCTGTTTTGTTTTCTTAATCAGTGATTTAGGAACAATGTCAATGTCTATTAGAGCTCATTCATCAGAAGGACAAGAGTCCTAACCATATTCCTCATGTGTGTGTTTTACCTTCTGAAATACTGAAACTTTCTGCAATCTCTTTAGCCATCTTATTGCTGTAGTAGTACCTGTTGTCCACCAGTATTATTCATCCTCCAGACTAAATGGGAATGATGCATAGCACAGTTTAAGTTTGGTGGTTTTTATGTTTATACAGGGATTATGATGTACAGGAACATGACTTCATCCTATTGATCTTGCATCATCGTCAAAGTAGTTTAACAGCCAGTCCAGTTCTTCTTCCATGCATCAGATGTCTTCAGCTTCCCTATTCTTTAACACTGGTCCTCCAAAGTGCACACTCTTTTTCCATTTGTCTCTGTTATAATTACCACTCTCTTCTTGTGTTTTGATTTCCACATTTTTTGTCTTGTCTTCACCTCAGTCTTTTATTTTTCTGGATTTCTACACTACTGTGTCTGTTACTCTGTGTAGATTCTGTTTGGTCAACAGTAATGAGGTCAGTATCACCTGTGTACATAAAGCTGTTCACCATCATGCTACATAGCATGGTTTGGCCCTTTCAGATCTGTTTGAAACTCAGTATTAAACTTCCAGTATTAAACTGAACAGTTCTGAAAAGAACATGCATTCTTGCCTCGTCCTTTGTCAGCCAGAGCCATGCTGCATCTTTCTTGCGTATTTCATGGCATTCATTAATTTCTCTCGATGTTTTCTTCTGGATGATCAGATTCTTTCCAGTGTCTGGCATTCTCCAAAATTGTCATTTCACTATCTACCAAGAACTTAAGATCAAGAGAACTAAAGAGAGTTGCAAAAGCAGGACAAACCTCTTAAGTCAGCGATGAAAGACATAAAGCTTTGGTGACTGTTTAGCATGAAAGGTATAGAAATGCTGTTGTATGAAATGCAACATTGGAAACCCACATGTAATAGCCTAATCTGAGTCCTAGTTCTAAACATTCAGGTGTCTCTTTGGTTACAGTGTAACTGGGAAGAAGTTCCTAACTTGTTACTGTATGAAAAGCCCAGTCTGACTTCATAATTGTCACTCCCAGAACAGACGCCAACGTGTCCCTTGTGCATTTGGGCTTCACTCCATGCTAAAAGCCTCAGCATCTGTCAGTATCATGCATTGCTTTAGATCCAGCTCTAACCTTGCTTTGAAGAGGTGGCTGGCATCAGGTTCGGGTCCATTTACATACTGTTGGGCAGCCATCAGATCCTCTTCACTTAAGTAATAACACCTGAAAAAGCACAAGGCCAGGATGTGCCCAAAAGACCCGAGTTAGTGTTAATTACAAAAACAGCTACATGGGGGTGTGGGGGATGTGTGACTTGGCCTCTTAACCTTGAAAAAGGGCCAGTTCTCAGTGTGCAGTATTGAATGTGGAAGATCTGCTTCCGTTAAGAGCAGTCTTTTTTTAAGTTAAGATTTTGTGCCATTAATAGCAGTCAAGTTATAGCTGTAAGTGACACTTGAAAAAGATAAAATAATCTCAAAAGGCAGATTTTCTACCACATAAAAATAAAATTATTCTGCTGAATGAGAATTTTAAATCAGAATTTGTAGCAGTGATTGCCATCTTCAAGGTTTGGTTGTATGTTTGTTTTGTTTTTCTTCAATTTTCCAGTGTTCACAATGTCACTTTCCTAATGTTCATAACCGGGCTTTGTACATGGTCTAACTGGATATCTTAAGATCCTTTTGCAGTTGCTTCTCCTCAACTCATGAAGCTCTGACCACGGAAAACTTTTCTCATTGTTTGAACAACATACTTTGAGCATTAATAGTTGTTTCTAAGTTTTGAAATTATATTTTAAGGAAAAAAAAAAATATTTGAGTGTCTTGCCCTAAGTAACAAAATAAGAGCCCTTAGTTTTCAAGGGTTCTGATTATCAGTTTAGAAAACTATAGTATTTATAAAGCCTGATGATTCTTCAGCTGAATGTAAGATTTCAGTAATAAGTATTTGTGATGTAGCTCTTCCAGAGCAGAATTCACTCTGTTAACAGTTTTTGAATTGGGAAGAACCAGGTGTTGAAAAGACTGAAGACATAAAAAAGACATTAAAAATTGGACAAAGTATAACAGTGCCTCCCTGAAGTGAGTGTGGACCTCTGATTTGTAAGAAAAGTACAGCCTTCTGGAAGTAGGAAGGATGAAGAGAAATGCCACATTTATATGGACTGTTAGGGGATTTGGGACTGTTCAAGAGGAAGATACTTTGCTTTTTAGATTTTCACTTCTTTGCCGGCTCAGGATGAGTGAAAATGACAATTATGTCATCCTGCCACATTTCCCTTTGGGGTTGCTTCAAACCATCATTCTCAGACTTAAAAGTGATGTTTAAACTGAAGGTTTGGTGGCAGTACTCAGCTTTTGGGAAAGGAGCTTGGCTGGACTACTGTATTAAACCAGAGTCAGCGTGACCTGGTTTCTGTCAATGAAGAAATGCCTCTTTTGAAGGCTTGAGTTTTTCAGTGAAGTTTGAGATCAATGTAGAATCCCTAAAATGAAATCGGGTAATAAGATTAATATCTGAGCTTATCAAAGCAGAAGGCAAGCAGAGTTCCAAGACAGTAGCATCGTATCCCCAGTGGGTATGGGTTTTTCTTTGTTTCTTTAACTCTGAGAATATTCTTTTGTTTCATTAGCTGCTGGAAGCTATTTGTTCTTTCACAGCTCTAGAGCCAGCAGAAAACTACAGGAAGGATTTTGTAAAGAGCTACAGGAATCAAGTGATATTCTTAACTGCACTTGCTTGCTCTTCTGCTTTCAGCCAACATTTTTCTGAGACATAACATTTAAAAATTCTCAGATCAAGTACAGTGCTGTAAGGAAGATGTTTAAAAACACCTATTAAAAATGTAAGTGTTAAACGAGCAAATAAATAACCGTTTTCAGAGAATACATCCACCACCAAACTGGCTAGTTTAAAATTACCATATAAAATGGCAAATGTTTTTCAGCTTACTGAGTGCTATTGGAAAATTAGAACTAAAAGCTTAATTCTTTTCCAAAATAATTTAGATGTGTTTGAGGATTGGAGGAGAGGTTAGCTAAAAGGATAGAGAAAATCCTGTTAGAAAGTTGTTAGGGATCTTAAAATATATTTGTTTCATACTTTGAAATTATAACATTAATTAGGAAAAAAGAAAATTAATCATGGCTATATAGCTACAGCAAGGCAGAGAATCCATTTCATTTGTAAGGGTTTGACACGTAAATTATCTGAAGGATGCAGAAAGCAACTTCAGGTTGCTAAACATTGCAAAAGTAATTGGCATAATCAAGATCCCAACTGATTATCTTGTTTTAACTGCTGCAATATAATGCCCTGTAGCATGACCAGTTAGCTTGATTAGTTTAATCAAAACTCTAAAAGAAACAACTCAGCAATTTTTACTGTGCTTAACTCATGTGCATGGATGAAATGCTAAAATTGAATGTAAAAGTATTGATTGAGGGTGCCTCAAATTAGTCCCCTAAATCAGCTATTCAGCCTGTTGGTAAAAATTAAGAAATTATGCAAATGCTAACAAAACCATGGACAGTTAGCACTTCCGAACATCAAAGTACTTCTCACTGAATATTTATTCAATGCATCCAGAGTTCTTGTACATTTTTACCTCTTAATTTGACAAAGCAAGACTCCCTCCTGTAGTGCCAGAAAGCTTTTCCCCTATTGCATCTGGAGGGGATGCCAGGTTAACACCAGGCCTCTGCCTTCGCGTTCTGCAGAATTTAAATGCTGTGAAACCTTCACTTGAGGGATTCTGGGTAGATGGGAGATACTGAAAGTTGATGTGAATTTAAAGACACTTTTTTAAAGGACTGTTGTTTTTCAATGCATGAAACAGGTGTATAAAGAAAACATATATATAGGAAAACACAGTGTAGATGGGTAAGCAAATCTCTGTCTACACAGGCAGAGAAAGTGCAAATGGTTCTGGGTTTAAATTGCTTTGGCTTTCACTTTTGAGCTCCATCGCAGAGCTTTTCTGTGAGCTTAGACAATTTTCTTTGACACAGAACTTCACAAGTACTGAAGTAACTGTATGCCCAAGTTACTCCAAAATTTCAGCTTCTCTTGTTTTGCTGTTTTTCATCTGTACAGAGAAGGAGTAGCACCCCTGTGCCTTGTGGAGCACTGTCAGAGTTTGAGAGCAAGTCGGATACTCTTATGATTGAGCTGTATAATTACCAAGGACAGTTTATGTACCAACAGCCCTCAGCAGGTGAAGGAGAAAGACACTTTTGACTGTTAAGTGCCTATTTTTTTCTTTCTAGCTACTAATTACTTGGAAAAGTAACAAATGGGGACCAAAAAAAGAGGTAAGGTTAGAGTAAGAACCCAGAAATGTATACAAAGAGTTGCTTTTTTTGGCTTTACACCTTGCTGGGAATCCCTAGAGGTGCTGTGGAGAAAACTACATCTGCACTACTCTGATGCAATGTCTTTAACTTCTGCTAAGGTGAAGGTTCTAATTTGTCTTTTCTCTTTGTAGGTATTTTTATGGTCCTTTCTCTCCTATCAATTGTATATGGCGCCTTACGCTGCAACATCCTGGCTATTAAGATCAAGTATGATGATTATGATGTCAACGTGAAACCAGCTGCCTACCTCTGCATATTCATGTGGAGAAGCTTTGAGATTGCTACACGAGTTACAGTGTTGGTCCTTTTCAGTTCAGTCCTTCAAATCTGGACTCTCCCCGTTGTGCTAGTGAATTTCTTTGGTTTTTTCTTCTACCCATGGATTCTCTTCTGGCAAAGCAAGTCCCCATTTCCTGAGAACATAGAGAAGGCATTGAGCAGAGTTGGCACTACCATCGTCTTATGCCTTCTCACCTTCCTGTATGCTGGCATTAACATGTTCTGCTGGTCAGCAGTGCAGGTGAAGCTCAATGATCCTGACTTAATTAACAAATCCCAAAACTGGTACCGACTGACTGTGTATTACATGCTGCGATTCATCGAGAATGCATTCCTCCTGCTCATGTGGTACATCTATAAAACTGACATCTACCTTTATGTCTGTGCCCCATTGTTGGTCTTGCAGCTCCTGATAAGTTACTGCATGGCTGTCCTCTTCATGCTGGTGTTCTACCAGTTCTGCCACCCATGCAAAAAGCTTTTCTCATCCAGCATTTCTGAAGGTTTGCTGTCCTGTTTCAAATTCCTCTGCTTTATTTGCAAGCCTCACAAAGCCACAATACTGGAAGACAAGGCAGAGGTGAAATCTCCCGAAAATACTGATGAAGCATGGAGCAGTAGCAAGACATTAGAGTCGCAGAAGGGGAATCCTCATCGAAGTGTTTCGTCCAATGCATAGTACAACTGGAAGCAAGGAGGTGCCTTTGGAAGGTGGCAGATCACCTGGTGGGAATGTTGTGTATCTTGGACATTGTGTCTTGTGGATTGGATTTCTTTCTTGCAGGTGTAGCACTGCATGATGACTGACAAGCCTACCTTTGTGGAAAACTTAGTGTATGAGTATGTGTATCTGTGTGTGTTTGTGTACAGAGAGCAATCATTGTTTGTAGGCTTCAGTTTCAGAGGTATTTTTGCACAGAGGTTTATTGTCACGTGCTTATTTTGAAGTCATTATAGGAGACATCCTTCAGAAACTGGCATGATGCTCATCTGACTCAGGAAATCTGAGGATGAAAGGAAATGCATTTTATCTCAGACAGGATGTTGTTATGGCATGCCACCCTAGCATGGAAACAGAGCATAGATCTTGACTATATATTGACTGTAACTGTGGTCTGCTTTGATAAAATTGCAGACTTTTTTACACTCTAATCAGTGTAATAAGATAATTCTCTCTGTGGTATTGGCCTTCTACAATGCACTGTATTCTAGGTTGCCAAGAAACGGCCTTAGCCAACACTAATACTGAAATGTGACTTACTGAAAATAGACAGAAGGGTTATTGGCTTTGCACTGTTTTACCCTTCATATTTGCTGCTTGTTAGTAAGGGAATTAAATTTAACACATTAATTGTGATGTTCTGGAATAGCTCATTTTCTCTGACATTATCATTTATCTAATAGTTTCTTTGTGATGTTCTGGTATTAGGATGGTGTTCACTTTATATAATCTAGAGTTTGGGTAGATACTGTGAACTAGTCATAAAGGTCCAGAGCATATCTCCACGGTGTAATTCAACCTGTCTTAAATGTCCTCTAAGGCAAGTGATATGAATCATTCTCTGAAGACCTATTACTCAGTGTTAACCAGATGCCTTGACAAATTGTTTTGACTATCTGTCTCCCTCTTAGATGGCTGAAGAGATGAGCACTACCCTGGTTGTCAGGGGATCAGTAGTACACCAAGAAACTCAGCGACATCTTATGTGGGGAGAGAAGACACTGAGTCCTTCTTTTTGAGGGCGTGGTATGTTATAGTTAGTTTAATATTAGTAGTTCAAAATGCTCTGTCTTCTTTACCTCAGAATATCACAAGCTTGCAATCTGAAAGAGGAAATGGAAGTCCTTGACTTTTTCTTCTATGCACTAGATCACCACAAATAAAAAAGTTGCTGTATTTTCTAAGTTACTGAAAAAGCTTTAGGAGGTGAACACCCAAGAATTTAATGGCAATACACAAAACTAACTGTATTTTCAAAAATTAAGTGAAGGCTTTTTTTTGCACTTTGTTTGCTTAGCACCTTGCATTTCTTTGAGTATTACACATTATGACTGCTAGTGGAAGCAACTAATTCATGACCCAAAGCATCTGCTAGTGTCCTAAGCTTAGTCTCCATCCTGTTGCCATGAGGGATCAAAGTTCTTCAGTAGGGATGACATCAGCATCATTGTATTAGAAATGTCTCAATTTCATGTGTAAGGTAATTTATAATGAAATGTGTCACATGCAGTGCTGCAAAGAGCTAAGGTGGTTTTATTTTTTTCTTTACTGCACTGTAAGTGAATGTCTTTGTACTTCAGTTTTACAATGGAGTTATGGTTTTTTTATTTTGCTTGATATATGTCTCTGTGGTATGTGTATGTAAATCTCATTAAATTATTGGTGGGTGATAAAGGGAATTTTTGACCCAAGCTTGCCATGGGAATGTACCTCACATATCTGGGGAAGACACCAAACACCTCAGTTCTAATTTCTCTCTCTGAGGAGCATAGAATAGTGAAGTGACTCCTTAAAGACACTACAGTATTTATCTGTACTTCTCTATGTAGAAGTACATTATAGTATTTGTCTGTACTTTTCTAGATGTAGAAGAGTATTTCAGATTTTTTTTTTTCAGTAGTGAGTTAAAGGAGCAAGTGAGAATGTAACCCTTGCTTCCAAACCTGCAGAGTCCAGCACATAGGGCCAAATGTTCAGCTGTTCTTAGCTAAAACTGAGTACATGAATTCATAGTTGGATACTCATCAATAATCAGGGAATTATGGTTGTTGCCTGTCTACAGATGTACCTAGGTCTGAAATGTTGGTCTTTGGGTGGGGAATTTTCAAAAAATGGCTTCATATGTAGAAGTACTTCCTATCTAAAGAGAGAGCTCTCAGATCCTTAAAGCAGACTTTGGACACTGTAAGTGATGGTGCAGCTGTGATTTTGCCATTTGGAAACAGCAGAAGCTTCACAAACCTCAGCCAGTAAAATGTTTGTGCTGCAGTGAAGTCAACAGTAGGGGTGTTACACAGCCAGGCGTCCAGGATGTATACATAGTAAGTACCATTTAACTTCATATACCAATGATGAAGACTATTGTATATGCATATTTTTAGAGTGTGCCATATTACTTCCTATTTTTATACTGATCTGAAGTGCATGCATAGGGAAGTGAACACTTAAATCACTGTTATGAGAGGACATAAATAAATAAATAAATATTTGTTTGTATTACCATCATACGGTTTTGCCTTAGTTGTGCAGACTAACCAAATGCAGTTTAAACACTTGTGTCATCACGAGGGCTGTTGCTTTCGTGGTGCCTCATGTGACAGCAGCACAGAGTGCAGATTAACTAACAATATTGCTGCTCTATGTATGTTTTCATCTAGTTGTGCTGCCATGGCCAGCAAGAAGAAGGTGTAAGAGGGCGTCATATAGACAAAGATATTCTGTTAAGACCAGTGTTTTAAAGGACATGCTTATTTTTCTAAATTGTGCTATAATGCTAGGAGAGGCAGTTTTTCTCAGTATGACAGAGTGTTTTAAGTACACCCAGTGGCTGCACTGAGATAATAGTATACAAGGGACTTACGTGCATGAAATAGTGATCAAGTTTACTGTGGTTTTACTCTCCTCTGTGAATGTTGGAGGCATATGTGATCAGTGGAAGGGTATAGGGCTCCTGTTAAAAACTTCACTCACTTGAGTAGTCCTGAGTCACACAAACAATTGCTCAGTAAGGATTATTCACATGTATAAGAGTATGCAAGATCTGATACATAGGTTTTCTTTTATATTTGTAAAACATCACAGATTAAAGCATTGAAACACTCTCTTAAGTTGTGTTGGTATCAGTTCTTAGTTTGCTGCTTTCAGAAATCCAAGGTAAAGGTTGTATAGCACACTGTCATCTGTTACCATGCAGCAGAAGAAATGTTTCCAAGCACACCTGACAGGAATAATCTGTGATTGATTTGGAAGTTCATTACCTCAAACCAATGGTGCTTCCAATGCTGTTTAGCTGGTTTGAGTCTCAGCAGAAAATTTTGTAGGAGGCACGCAGTTTAAGAGACCAGTGTTATACAGAACAAGATCAGTACAGGTTATTTATTGCCAGGATGAGACTATTTAGTTGGCTTCCATTGGGAATCAGAAAAAAAAAATTTCCTTATAAAGGACCTTTGAACTTCTTTTCTGCATACTTATTTCATGGTCATCTGGAACAACCATGTGATTGTCTCTGACCTTGGGAATAGCTAGAAAAGTCCATACTGGAGGTACATGAACGCAAAAAACCTTTGTAACACATTGAAGTGCTTGTAAATTTATATATATATATATATGTGTGTGTGTGTTGTTTTATAAATACAGGTGTAAATAGATATATTGTAACAAGTTGTAACCTGTACATCACTTAAATGAGGAGTAGTGAGAAAGGATTTTAGAAGTCCTGGTGGTGATGGACACCACTATCTGCCAGTATGAGCTGTATTCCCTAAAATAAGTATCTTTTCCTGAAGACATTCTTTTTAGTCTCAAGGGATGATTTGTAAATTAGTAGCCAGCGTATATAATTTTTTTTTAAATCAAATGTAAATAAAACCTCAGTGAAAAATTTCAAGAGTTAGGCACAATGTTGATAACTTCTGTTTTCAACATGGTTTCTTAAAGAAAAGCTGATGTGACCACACTGTTTCTGTGTCAGCCCTGTTCTCCCCAGAACATATCAAACTCATTGAACTTATTAATTTTTTCTGAGGGCAGATACCTGAGGAAATAAAACAGGTTTATACAAGCTTTTTGAAGAATATCAGCTTGAAGGAGGAAAAGATGGAAATTGATAAAATGATCCTACTGAAAAGAAAGGTTTCAACATGACCTTCTTACTGACCACCTAGCAAGCCAAGCAGTCAGCAGGCTTTAGGTGTTCTAAACCTCTACATCACTCAGCCATCCACATACCTGCTGCTTCTTGCCCTTAGCATGAAAGAGGACTGGAAGTTGTGGGGATGAAGAGATATAGAGGGAAAGAGGAAGAGGACATCATAAAGTCATGGGAGATAACAGGAGTCACTTCAGTTTAAAGGTTGCAGTATGGACTCTGCAGGACATTATGCTTTTTATATTGTTGCACTGATTGCAGAACAACTTATTTAAGTTTCTAACTATTCTAATAAAAGACAGGGTTTTGTTAGTCTTGAAAAATGTATGGCAACTAAATTGACCCCTTTTTAAAAAAGATTTATTTGCAAGCCAATCTGATGAGATTGGCAGCCTGGTTTACAACCAGTGAATTCTTGGCATTGACAAACTGTAATCTATTTTTTAAAAGAAATGAAGAAAGAATGGAGGATTTTTTTTTTTTATTAATTTATTTATTTCCCAGTAATTAATATAATTTTTTCCCCACCACAGCTGATAATGCTAAACGATTTTTATTACTTCCTGACTATTTGAATGGCTTATGTACCAAAGAAAACAGAATTTTGAACTGATATTTGAGATATTTGCAAGCCAAGCATCATAGTGGATATTTATAATCCCATATTTTAAAATCCAGTTGAGGTGACTGCCTCAAATCACTCAGGAATCATCACAGAAACGTGAATATATAATAATTTGGCAGAGATGGAAAGTTTGATTCACTGGAGACAGAAGACCTGAAAAGTAAGAGGTGTTAAGGATTACATTTCTTACTGACCAAGAACAATAAGTATAAAATACCTGTTAGGTCTCAGGTTCACTCCAAAACTAAAGTCAAAATTAAAGGTAAGTACTTCAAAATAGCAATGGGCAAGTTTACTGAATCTCTCCCTTAAAGGAAGGGCAGCTTCATATTCTGGGAAAAAAAGAACAGTTTTACCATTTTTAGATTTCTCAGAGCCATAAGGAAAACCTCTTGCCACTGAAATTAAGTTTTGCAGAAATCGAGTGTCTGCATCCAGGTATGAAAATTTTGCCTTTCAGGGGTGAAATTCAGATGTGAACACTTCTGTGGGTAAAGGCTTCTAATCACAGGCTAGCATTAATGGGTAAAAGCATCTCAGCAGGGGATGGATGCTAATTAGTTGAATGTTGCTTACTAAGAGCCTTCTGGAATAACATTACAGTTGAAACTTTTTTGCCTTGAAGGTGAGACCTGATATAATGAACTGGAAACAGCCTGTTTCAAGACACATATTCTGTGCTTTCATGTTCATAATTGCTTCAGTTCCTATTTTGACAGAGCAAACAAAGTGACAGGGAATAAATGTTACATATTTTAACTTCTGAAATTTCTTTCACCAGCTAGTCTTTTCATCTGACTAATGTGCCCTGTCAGTACCAAGCTTTAATCAGACAATGATATTTTCAGGAAAATGATCAGGGATGTATTCAGATGGAGAACTGTTATGGTTTAACCCCAGCTGGCAGCTAAGCACCATGCAGCTAGTTGCTCACACCCCCCCACCCCACAGTGGGA
>WUAM01000108.1:4065-23892 GCA_024336885.1 Actenoides hombroni
CTTGTCCTAACATTGGATGACATTAAGAAGAGTCTGGCTCCATCCTCCTTACACTCGCCCTTAACATATTTATAGACCTTAATGAGGTCAATGAAATGAAAAGACACGTGTTTGTGATGGACCCTGAAGGGGTTTAAGAAGTTCTTAGGCTGCCCATCACACTTTGCGAGGGGCGACACTGATCCTGTGAACACTCCTTGTCCACTGCCTGGTAGTAGTAAGCCCCAGGAGACTTAAACTGATCTATTTGTTGCGTTACCAGCACGTTCTTACAGACATCTCCAATAAGGAGACAGCAGCTCCATAAACTGGCTAAAATACTTGACAACGGCAGGTCCCTCTGTGCCACAGCTTCACAGACCATCTCAGCCCCACCCACAAGACTCCCTCCATGCAAGCACTGTCACACAGTCTAACCCAAATGCTGAAAGTCTCCTGCTGCTGACTGCTATTAAGCACTTTGTGATTGATTTTCAATTGTCATTTCTCCTCAGAGAGGGTAAGAAGCTTGCAGACAGCAGAAGGGAGACCACAGCTCCCAGGGCAGCCTTGGCACACAGGAGCTTGAACAGTTTAACACAATAATACTTACCAGGATAAGGGGTGAAGAGCTGAAATGTCAAGGCTGTGGCTTCACAGCACAACGTGCAGGAGCAACACCAGATGACAGCATTTCTCCCACCCCATCACTTCTGCAGCTTCTCCCTGCCCCCATGTCCTTGTGCCCTCTGCATGGCAGCCAACCCTGTGTGTTATGTCTGCGCAGTGTCTCCCACCCAGCAGTGAACAGAGCGGGCTGCACCCCAGATTTTCCCCTGATCCACAGTGCCCCCCCCCCAGATGCTGGCACCAGCCCGTGTTGCTCAGGAGATGGGGTATCTCAGGCTGGCACTGCCACCGGCCACACTGCAGCGTGAAATCACAACTGAAGCGCCAGAGAACGGCAGTGAAAATGGAAACCTGACGTGGATATCACAAGGCCCCTCCCCTCCTCAGCCTCACTTAGGTTGTACCGAGGCACTGGTGTGACTGCTCCCTTGCCTAAAGGCACCAAGAAGGCAAGAGTGGCTCTCAGAGGTGTTTCTAAAGCAGTCACCATCGGCAAGGTGGCTCGGGAGGGGAGGCTGGACTGCCATTTGCCATTGAGCCTCTTGTAGTTTGTCCCTTCTCCAGGGGTGCTGACCTCTTCCACCTGCAAACAGCACCACATACCTAGAGTGGAAAGTTTTTTGGTGCCAGACCAAGTGAGCAGCTATTGTCCTACCACCCAGACGCTGCTCAATGCCCCGCTTCGGCAGTGCCTCGCCTGAAGCATGCTGCAGTGCTACAGGACAGAGGCTCAGGCTGTCAGACCGAGCTGCTTGGGTTACTGTCAAACACAGCTCCTGTGGAGAAGGCTCAGTGGCAGGACGGGAGGATGTGGAGGGACCATGTAGAGACTGAGGGAGAGAGAAACAGGGCTGGAGGCTGCTGAGGTCAGAGGATAAAGTGTGAAGGAGAACAGAGAAAGGTAGAGGTGCCCAGGGAGAGTGAAAACAGCCACGCTTCCTCTGTTCACTTGTTTTGCTGAATACCACAGCTGACTACTGACATGCTGTATCAATATGGTTGACTTTACTAAACTTCTCTGCAAATGTCTTAATGGGAAAAGAAAGAGCTGAGGTCAGTGGGGATGAGGGCTAGTTCTTTCTCACAAGGAAATAAGAAAGCAGATTTTTGCTCTGTCTGCATTTACGCAGAATACAAGACCTTGCAGGATATGCTATGACTTTCTCAGGTAGGAAATAAAATCCTCTTTTAATATCAGTACCTGCCATCTCTAATTAAAGTTTTACTATTCCTTTAATTCCACAGCAAGACATGTAGCTAGAGAGCTAATGAACCATTCCCCATTTCCTACAAGCCCTCATTCGTGGTACCTCTCTCAATACCCCACTCACCCAGCCCCTCACCACATGGAGTCTCTTTTTGCTTTTACAGAAGGGGTGTTTGTCCCCATTTATCAAGGGGGTAGGGAATATATAAGCAGGTGATTTTCAGCCCTGGGCAAAACTCCTTTAGTTTTAGGAGCAGCAGACATACATGAAAGGCTAAGGCATATTCAAAATAAAGGCAACTTTAACATGAAATGGACATTCTGCTCACCCACATGTGAAATTGTCCCAGGGCTCAGGGACCTAAGAAATAGCACAGAGAAGAAGAAGGACTTAGAAAATGTTGTAGAAACTGTGTACGCTGAATCCCACCCTCCAGGGGCGCTGAGCTCCTTCAGGCTAGCCAAAGGCATGTACATATCCAGAATGGCCCTGAGTGAAGCAGAAGAGCAAGTCCTGGCACGACAGGGACCCCACAACCCTACATTTAGAAAATGTAGCTCAGAAGAGTTGGTGCTGTGTCCCTGTGTATGGGCAGTTCCATCTGCCTTATGTCCAGCCCCCACTGCTGCTGCCCCGTGTTTACCATTTCCCCTCTTAGCTCACCTTCTCCATTCACGTGTGCTCTTAGTCCTGCCAGACTGAGACGCTTTTCCTCTGCTATCAAGGAAAAGACCATGTAACCTGCAGCACAGTCTAGTTGGATTGTCAAGCTATAGCTCAAATACTACAAGAACTCTTTGCTATTAGTGTGCCAGTAGGCACACAAACTAAGCAGGTTTCAGCCGGAGCAAGGAGAGGCAGGAGGCTGCTCTGCAGGACTACAAGGGATGTGAAGAGCCAGACACATCCTGCAGAACTCACTGCTGCTGACAAGACACCCGATCCAGTGACCTACTCAAAGCACAGCCTTGTTTGCCTTGCTCTACTAACCTGCCCTATGTTGAAAGTCAACGTGATGGCATAATAAAAATTGGAGTTGGCACTTCCTGCATAAATCCATAGATGCCACAGAACAGGGAACAGGAGGGAGCAGACAATGAGCACACATGACAGGATGAAGATGTTCCGGAGGACTGCAAAAGAAAACCAAGCTGTTAAAACGATGCATTACTGAGCAGCCATGCTCACATGATCAGCAATGGTATCCAGGGTGTGTGCAGTGCGGGAGAGGCACTTGCCAACACATACTTCTCTCCAACAGGCTTTCACAGTTTGCTTTAATAATTTCCTGGATAGCTTTCTAAGAAATCCACTGCACTTCCCCTGAAAATAAATACTTCTGCCTTTGCTTGAGTGTGCAATCCTCATTTATAGTTCTTTCCCTCTAGGTCCTGTTTCCAAACGCTCTTCCTTGGAAGACTTTGGCTTTTTGGTATTTATTATTATTATTTATTATATTACTACAATAACTAGCACTTTTGAGAAGGGCCTTTCCACCAGCATCACAATTCAGAGAGCTGAGCACATCATTCCTTCGCCATGTCAAACTGATGGCAAAGAAAAAAAAAATGAACCTATGGGCCACAAGAAAAGAGATACTTTCTCGGGAGGTGGTAAGGACATGGAAGCATTGTAACAGGAGGAAACTCATATAGGCCAAATGTGTTAACAAACACATGCCCTCAAGAGGTGCAAGTGCAGCCAGAGTCCATTAGTCTGTGTCAGTATGTGTTGGATGGACAAAAAAAAAGCACAACTTTGTCTAAAAGAGCTAGGCCAGAAGAGATTTTGTTTTCTCTGAACTATTTATACCTGTCCTTTGGCAGCAGCATTATAATTCATCCTGGCACTTGTGTGGCTGTGCTTGCCTACAGCTCAGCCCATGCTCCTGAAGATGACTGAAAGACTCTTGGTCATTCTGCAGCTGAGGGGAGCTATCCGAAATTTTAAGGGCATTGTTACAACCAAACCTGTTCATACCTATCTTTTTAAACTTCTTGTTCAGTAGGTCTGTTCACTCACTGTGGGGTGGGAACATGTGACAGATGAACGTCCCTCTTGCTGGTCATAGTCCACCTGCCTGCAGTCTTGGAACATGCAACTGAACTACCCTGAATCTGGATTTCTCAGAAGAACCTCACTGGTGATGGCTGCAACATGTTCAGAACTAGCCTGGAGCTTCCTGACCCATTTTATCACAGCTGTTTTGGTCTTAGGTTTCCCTAGTCCAAAACTAATACAGCAAATGGTCTTACAGTCTCTCGACTCCTGATCATGCCTCCTGCCATCAGGCAGGCTTGCTGTCCATAGTCACAGTTGGCCTGGGTTAGAGAAGACTGCTTTAAAAGACCTGGATCACCTAGCAGGATTGGTCAAAGCAGCTGGTTTAAGCAAGAAATACCAGGAAAAACACAGCACTTCCAAGTGTCCTCAGTGTAGCAGGTTCTAGAGACTGAGTTTGAAAATCACCAGGAAGCTCTCTGGTTATTCAAAGAGCTAAAGAGGTTCTTTATGATGCATTTAAGAAAAACTGGACAATTGCTTGGAGTAACTCAGTTACTTTCATTCTAAGCAAAGAAGCAGATGCAGAACAAAGAACCACTGCAAGGTGCAGGATTTGATGGCTGAGGGACAGACTGCAGGAGCAGTGTTCAAGTTACACAGCCTTAAGTGGGAGTGAAGCATTTGAAGGGTGGATGTAATTTAAGTAACTCACATCCCTTGTACGAGACTGTAAAAGGTTCTTCCAAAAAAGTTAATCTTCAAAACAATTTGGAGAGAGGGGGAAGATAAGGTGTAAGTGAAAATTCCCTCCTCAACCAATCTCAACCCTAGTCCTAAAGACTTGTTAGGGACAGTATCACCAGAAAAACCAAACCTCCTTCCAGACACCCCAAGGAGGCCACAAAAGCCTGCAGACACGGCCTGGATTGGTTCAGTGGTGACATTTATCAGACAGGCCCCTTCCCATTACAGGTAAGGAACAATCAAACACAAAGAACTTACATCTGTAAAGGTGACTCCAGACTGGGAGGAAGGCCATGTACAGTGCAATGTCTCCCACAGTGGGATAGGACTTGAAGATAGAAATGATTGCGATCTGTACAAACATGAAGAACACAGGGTGTTCCCTAGGAGGGAAAAGAGACAAAGGATTAGAGGATGCAGTAGGTTCTCTGGAAACTGGAAATAAATACCAGCAAGGGCACAACCATACTGTGGGATAGGCTCAAAGAGGCTCTTGCACCCCTGTTCTCTCCAAACAGGCGTCTGAGTGCTGGGTGGGGTAGAGTGAGCTGCTCTGCAGAGCAGCAGCGTAAGGGGATGTACGTCTGCTCCCCACGCTCACACAGGAGCTTTGTCACTCAACCCCACGTACATTCCTACAGTTGGCCATCTGGGCTGCTCTTCCCCAGCTCTGCCTTATTCACTGAAAAACAACCAGCACCTCCTCTCCAAAGGTTATTTGGAGAAACCCATAGTTACCCTTCTGGTCTGTCATGATGTCTGTGTCCACTCCAAGTCACCAGGATAAGCTCACTGAGAATCCAGGCATTTAACGGGTGTTTTTCTCAGAAAGAAGGTAATGTTGTCAGTGCAGTCTCCTAGGAATGTCTCCAAGTTTTCACTTTTTTTTTTCCTGACAATAAAGAACTTGAAGCTCCAGCCCACAGTTCTTGCTTTCTGACTACACTGGCTTACTCTGGCAGGGAGCAGGCACCCCTATAGTCTAAACTACCGCTCTCTCCGTTGATGCCTGTAACACATCTATTGCGTAGCAGAGCCCAACTCACTCTATGTAAGAATAATAAAGATTGAAACTTTGGGAAATGAGAAGGACAGGCCCCATTAAAAACCCCAACTTTTTCAGGCTCGTAGATCCAGGCCTTTGATGCCAGCCTTACAAGCTTCCACCAGACAAATACTAGCAGAGAGTAAAGATACTATCAGAGAAACATACTTACTTCAGCTTTATTGCCAAAGGAATGGTGTAGAAAAACACATTGATTTGAAACACACATATGAAGAAAAGACTAAAGTGTTCAAACATCTCCGCAAAGAAGTACCAGAAAAGGCCAATATTGGGAGTCAGGTCTGGAACAGAAAGGCTGAAATTTAAAAAGAAACATCAAGGTAACATTTTTAAATGGTTGTTTTTCACTGCCCTGCTTCTCTTACATTAATTAATTATTGCTCGCTACTGGATGGAGGACCTGGATTTTAAATCTCTGGAAGAGAAACCA
Source organism: Actenoides hombroni (assembly GCA_024336885.1). Taxonomy (NCBI): domain Eukaryota; kingdom Metazoa; phylum Chordata; class Aves; order Coraciiformes; family Alcedinidae; genus Actenoides; species Actenoides hombroni. Next base: position 10,127 of record WUAM01000108.1, read on the forward strand.
AAGGGGTGAAAATCTGAAGGGAAAAGGGACTAATCCTTCCCTATGCCCCTGCAGCATTTAAACTGTTCCCAAGCAGACATTTCTCCAGAGACAAAAATATTTCACGGCCATGGTAGCTTAATGATCACATTCATTTCCAGACAACTCAATGGAAAACAGCTCCTGTCTTTGCTAATTCTTGCTGTTAATTAATTGACAGAAGTTGGCTAACACTTGCTCTTCTCCACATACTCTTTCTTTTCCTGCATTGCCAGTAAAATCACAGCTCACACACGCCTTAGGATGGGGAGTTGGGCACCTGCGTGTTATGCACAAGAAACAACATAATAGGGGTGAGACAGAAAAACTGTAGGAATCCTTATACTTACATAAACCCATAAACAGATGGGATAAAATCCCAGGAGTTGAGGAGGAAGAATGAGAGGCAGATGATCACCACCAGGCTGCACAGGTACAGGGCTGCATACTGCATGGTGTAGAGCCAGAAACTTTTACTTTTCAGTTTTATTGGTATGAACTGACGCTGAAAATGAAACACAAGCAGGCAGATACTCCTCATTAGGTGGAAAGCCACAAGAAAGCCTGAGTATTCAAACAGTATTTTAAATTGATGAAGGAAAGTATCAAAACACTGGCACAATTTGCTTGATGTCCTTCATTCTGGCCAATTAAGTCATACACACTGCATACACTTCCGGAACTGCGCTTGAAAATACAGTAGTTGAGCTGGTCATTTCTGGCTGCAGTGAGTCGTCTCATGCACACAATGTAGTATTTCCACCCCCCTCCTCACAGCTACACTTGTATCTTAGATGGCTGCAGTAGCATCCCGCTGGCTGCGTGAACCCACATCAACTGGGTGACTGAGTGCCTTGCTCCGTGACCCACCACCCTGAGAGGCCAGGTCTCTGGTACTCATGCTCTGCTGAAATCAGGAAAAAAAAAAAAAGGACATCCAGAGGGTTCCCAAGTACAAAGTACAAAAGACAAAGACAACCACTGCAGTCCTGCCACTGCCACATGTCCCGATAGGTCAACCACAAGCCTTTGTCCCATAACATGACACGTGGGTATCTCACAACAAGAAGTCCCCTGACTGCATCTGTAAAGACAAATACACACACAGGGGCAAGCACCTTTGGGTGTTTGCTCAGAGTTCAGCGGGTCCAAGTCAGTGCTGTAGCTTTTCCATTTGGCACTGGGGTTTACACTGGCTGAAGAGTCTCAGAGAGCCAGCTCACTCTGACGTGGGCTCTGTGTAAAGCATCCTGTTTCCTCAGTCACAGTGTGTTAAATGGCACTTGTTGAAACAATAAGCAAGTTTCCCAAGGATTGTTGGCAGGATAGATTGAAAAGCATTGGAGAAAAGCTATTTAATTCTGTACAAAGAATGCAAGAAAGTTCATTTACAAATCTGGATAAAAAAACACACACTGATAGGCATGATGCCCTTTAAAAGTTGCAAATTAGGCATTTGTGTATCAAAGCACTTGTGCTTGTGAATGCAATGCTTGGACTTTACTTTGACTGAAGCTAAAAGAGAACAAATGAGACCAAACTATAATATATAAAAAGTAAATGTTCCTAAAAATTATCAGACTGAGAAAGCAACCTTGACTCTGTGGAAGTTCTTGTCTTGCAAAGACAAATAAGAAAATTTCTGAAAAAAAAGTAGGAGACATTTCATGTCAGACGGGGGGGGGGAATGGACTAGAACTAGTCTGTTCATTATCTTTTGAACTAGATTAGTTCATTGTCTTTTGAAGCTCTGAGATTAGAGAATAGGCTGTAATAAGCCTGTAGTTAGGATCAGCCATAAAAACCATGAGGGAAACAGGCCAGTAGTAACCAAAGACTGGTGAAACACTCAACAGCAGGACTTTCAGAATGACAAAATTAATAAAAATGGTCACTGTGTGATCTGTGAACTGGGACAAGAGCCCTCTGCTAGCGGTCACAGCCTCACCTTGCTCCCATATCAGAACAAGATGAGCAAATGATCAGTTTTCATTAAGTGCATTATAATTTGGACTCTTAGTTAAGTCATTATTTGCAGTATCAGCACAAGAGCTGAGAGAGACCTGTGGGAAGCATGCAGGCAAAGTGGTGATGAATTTACTCACTAGCAAAGAGCTGCCTCAGCTCTAAACCCTGCTCCTGCCTGCAGACGTGCCCACCCACCTGCTGCTGGGCTGGTTTTCCTGGAGCAGCATTGAGGTGCAGTGCAGCCACTACTGACCAAGGCCAGCTCTGCTGGAATTCAGGGGTCCTGCTCATGGGAAGGAAGAAAGGGCAATGGCAACCAGCCACTTGCACAAGCACTTGCCTTTTGCATTAAACTCCCAATCAGCGTTTCTGAGTTTGAGCGATTCAAACACATTCAAACACAGCTCAGTGATCCATGTCAGGTCACTGGAAACTCTCCAGGTCTAAAATCCTCATTGCTATTGATATGACACAAAGAGTAGCACTTATTTCAGGCAAGCTAAACACCAGCCAGGTCTGTAGATGACTTTCTGTTCCATTCCCTCTATGCACAGGCATCCCCATTAATGCTTCAAACTTCCCATGGCTCAGGGAGAGTCACTTTTTCTGAAAGTCAGGACTTGCTCGACTCCCTTCTCAATAGTCAAGGCACATCCCTGCACAGCTACAAGACAACAACAGGCACCAACAGTTAGAAATCATCTACCTGTAGAAGGTAAAGGAGTGCTGGAGCAAACAGAGTGAGAGGGTAGAGTGACTGGTATGTTGCTAAGGCCAGAAACACAGCACTGAGGAAGGCACTACCTGCAAAGAAAAACAAAACAAAACAAAACAACATTCATTTGTAAGGAACATTTAATATAAAGAGCCTTTAATTTGTAAGAGCCTAAAGACAGGAACTCCAAATGGGAAGAAACATTTAACCCTCTACAGGGGCTTTACAAACATCAGAACATCAATTAAAGGCATTTTTAGCAGAATGTGTTCTGGAGAATGTCCTTTTTTTAACTACATTTGGAATGGAGAATGACTCACACCAAGGAGATTATCCCACAAGAATGAACTGCTGACTGGTTTCTATCTCCTGTCATTCTCATACAGAGATTCCTGCAATTCAGTCTATATATAGCCCACACAGGCTGCTGTTTATGCATGAAATGCATTCACCTAAGTTCTATCCACACGAAACAGCTGTTACACTGGGCATGCTGAATAACCTTGTCACCAGAATGTGTCAGGGACCTCAGCAAAGCTCTGTGAAAGACAGCAAGCGAAAAGTCTGCAGCTGAAGGAATGATGTGGCATTAGCCCTACTTTACAGATACCAAAACTGAAGCACAGAAAGAAAGGATTAGCACAGCTTTTCCAAGTGGTCTTAAAAATATTAATGCCATTATTGAGGAACTTTATTTGAGGTGACCCAGGTTGAGCCAAGTGAGTACACACATTCCCCAACTGCCAACACCAGAAATCAAGTCCAAAAGGCCCCAGGTTAAACAATAAAAATACAAGCACCCAGTGCAGTAGCTGGTTATAGCTTTCAGTTTTATGTCACTTGATGCAAGTAATTTGTAAAAATACAGCTTAGACAACACAAATCCTGACTCAGTGTATTGGACTAATTGTCAGCCTACTGACATCGAACGCTGGGTCAGCTTCACTCTGCTTCCACCTTTTGAGAGAGAAAATACAGGCTACCTGTATGTATGGACCTTCTCCATTCTTCAGCTACACTCTCCCAGACAGAAACCTCCCTATCCTCTATTTCATCAAGTGTTCAGTTCCACACAGATCTAAAGACTTGGTACCTAGAAATCACAGTGAGAATCTGATGACCTCTCTTTGCCTGCTTTAAAAGCGAGAGGCTGCCACACTCCCAGTCAGGGAGAACACACAGGGACAGCCACGACAGTTGTGTCTATGACTGAACTATTCATCCCATGGTATCAGTGAACAGCTAAAAATGAGTTTAACTAAACAGACCCCACTCATTTGCTTTTGCAAATGCATTTACATCAAACACCCTCCTGCCTCAATTAGTCGATAATTGGAGGAAAAATTTCTTTTGGAAACACTAATAAAACCAATCTGTATCAGCTTTCTTCACAATGTCTGGGTCTGGGCACTGCTGAAGACAAGAGATCAGACTGACCTTTCTCTGATCCAGCAGAGAACTCCTAAAACTTACATGACAAGTACAAACCATACATTGTTAAAAAACTTTAGCTCTGGGAAGCCATAAAAGGAACAGAAACATGGCATTACGCACAAAATTAATGAAACCACTATTCTGTCATAATCTGTCGGTATGGCTCTTTGGTCACTGTCTCTGCTTCCCCAAAGTTCAATTAGCTAATTTCAAACCAAGTTTATAACTGTAAGCAAAAGCCAAATAATAGCTGCAGGCAACTGCTTGCTCTTGAGTAGAAGTTCAAAGATACACTTTGAAAATAAATTGTGTACACCACTTTAAAGTGCACATTCACGTCCAAAAGAAAGAGCAGCAGAGCATGATGTCCTCCTACACACAGACACACGTTTCTTCATAAACAGAAAAATATTTGAAGTCATCCAGGAAAAGGAGTCTGGTTTAGAGATTAAACTCCTAGGTGCGCTGAGGTGAAAGTAAGTTTTCACTTGACTATAAAGTCTCTTGATCTTCTGATTTCAGGTAGAACTTCGACCTTGCTCCAGCCATGTTCCTGCTGTGCTTCACTATGATCTTTGTAGCATTTGTATCTGTAAAGTTCCATCTTGATTTACTTTCTACTACTTTTCTGATCTTTATAGCAAGTTACAAAGAACGATTTTTTCTTCCCTGAGTTACCTTTTATTGTAGCTAAAATGAAGAATGCGGTGACAGTGTTGTTGATGGCGCAGGTGGACTTTGCCACACAAGACATCACGGTGTAGGGGTTTAACAGATAGCTGAAAAACAGCAAAGCTCAAGTTACATTCAAGAGATGTTCAAAGGAAAACCAGACGCACTTGGCCATTTCTTTTTCTTTATTTACATGTGATGGGATCCTCTCATCTTCAAATTAACTCAGCTGAACAGGTTCTTTAATCTGGAACAAAAACCAGATCTCTGGACTGTAGCCTTGGATGAAGTGGCCACAGGGAGCACACTGGAGAAAAGGAAACAGCTGGGAAGATGTCTAAACTGCAAGTTCTAGCCTAGAAAATGACTACCAAAAACGTTTCTTGCTTTGCAGGAACACTGTACATTTATTCAGTCAGACCTAGGATTATTGGGTCCAAAGTAAACTCTTCCTGCTACTCACGTCTACTGGCTCTGAAGAAGTAAAAACGGCACATGGGCACATGTTCCAGCCATGGGACAGCAACGTGCTCTTGTGGCCAAGAGGGCAAATGGTATCCTGGGGTGTATTAAGAAAATGTCATCCAGCAGATCTAGGGAGGTTCTCCTCCCCCTCTACTCTGCCCTGGTGAGACCACACCTGGAATACTGTGTCCAGCTTTGGGCTCCCCAATTCAAGAGAGACAGATCTACTGGAGAGAGTCCAACGGAGGCTAAGAGGATGATTAAGGGACTTGAACATCTCCCCTATGAAGAAAAGCTGAGATCTGGGGCTATTTAGTCCGGAGAAGAGGAGGCTGAGAGGGGATCTTATTAATGTCTATAAATATCTGAGGGGTGGGTGTCAAATGGAAGGGGCCCATCTCTTTTCAGTGGTGCCCTGTGACAGGACAAGGGATAATGGGTATAAGTAGAACATAGGATGTTCCACCTCAACATGAGGAGAAACTATGAGGCTGATGGAGCCTGGAACAGGCTGCCCAGAGAGGTTGTGGAGTCTCCTTCTCTGGAGACTTTCCAAACCCCCCTGGCTCTGTTCCTGTGTGGCCTGCCCTGGATGTTCCTGCTCTGGGAGGGGAGTCAGACTCGATGACCTCCAGAGGTCCTTTCCAACCCCTACCATTCTATGATTCTATGACATTATCAGAGCTCTCCCCAACCTGACTGCACCTGCACACTCCTGCCATGGCAGAACAATCACTTCTGTTCACCATGCCGTGATCTGAGCACAAAACCTGCCAGCTGTGAATACCTGGCATATTTTAATTGGAGTTAAGGAAAGACAGCAAACCTTTACATTCCAGAATGCAGCCACACATTAATTGGTAAGGATGCCAGCTCCTTTTGGAAATGAGAATTACAATAGTCTCATTTAACTAGGTTCAAAGCACAGAATAATGTTTGGAAGGTTTACCAATATATTAGGCAAGATAATGTACCGATCAACCTTGCTAATAATGAAATCAATCATCAGAATGAATAGACAGGGCTGATGATTTCCTAATTCTCTCTTTACATTTTTCCTACTTCTCTGAGTCCCAGACTGCCTTTTTCTGTGTTTCCAGTGAGACCCTGCAGCAGGATAAGGACAATTTAACACAAACTTTGCTGTGGTAATGTGCAACAACATTAAATACAAAACAGTCTGCAATTTACTGACTACCTTTCTTGCCCTGGGAAATTTACCATTTCACAAAATTCATATGAAAATAAGAAAAAAATGACAGCTTATCTAATTGAAAACTCTAACATAGAATAATTCAGATAATAATTTATTCATGTCAAAACACCAATGAAAAAAGTAATTTCATGACATTAAGTACCTTACTTGTATATTATTTATTTTAGTTGAAGCATTCTGAAATAAAAAAAAAAGTTTAGTATACAGAGGAACATCAAGACATGACATTTTCACATGTTAAAGGAAATATGGAATTTCAAGGGAGGGTGGGAATAAAAACTTCAACAACTGTTGAAGCCCCAAATCAGACAGTTAAAACCCAAAAGGAGCTGAGGAACCAAATCGGCCTGCAAGGAGCAATACTTACAATAGAGCTACCTTGAGGGGGATGTAGTGCATTTCCATGGGTGTCTGGATGAGCTCAGCCACATCAGGGGCATATTTATCCAGTTCTATCAGGAGCTTTTGCTTTTTGAACTGAACAAGGGAGAATGACCAAAGACTGTCAGATGAGAAAAGTGATTATTTCTTATTACCTGGCATTTCTATTACCGTAGAACATACATGAGCCCCAGGCATGAGCCAAAACCCATGTTAGGGGAGGTGTTGTACAAACAGAAGAAAAACCTCCTCTCTTGTCCCAAATACTTAACAATTGGAAGTAGAAGTCAGGAGGAAGCACACAATCTCTACTCATTTGAAATTCCTCTTGACACAGCTGACAGTGAATTCACCACACTAGAGTTTACTACTTCCACTCTTTCTAAAGCCTGTCTGGATCTCCAATGAAAAGCTGACTATATTAATTCACTCTTTCGTCTCCATAGAGAGCATCATAGAACAAGATAGATTAGAGAGACAGATTTGGGGTCCCTAAAGGAGATTTGGCTATATAACCAAGACTGCACACTTTAGCGACTTGGTTTCTCATGGGCTTGTATGTTGAACAGTGAATTTATAGCTGGATGGGAGACCAGACAGATGCTGCAGAAAATGTAGCCTCCCTGTTCATGTTGATACTGAACTGCTGCCCCTTGAGGAGTGCAGAGAGCACAGCACTGCCTACACAAAATGGTCTTTGAGCTACTTTGAGAGAGAGCTGGGTGGAATCATTCACCTCCAAACACGTGTACTTACAATTTGAACGGAACAAGTAATATTTGGTGTCAGACTTTGACCTTGATCATTAGAATCCTTGGAAGGCTTTATTCCTTCCTTTACACATTTCCAGTCTGTGCATCAGCTCACGCTGTGTGCAAAAGCAAACCCTGCTCAAGGTAAAACATCCTAGGCTCCAGCTCCAAAACGTACAGAAGATTGTAGCAGGAGCAGAGGTGAGAAAAGAAAGTGCTCAAGTCTTGCCAAATCCATAGTCCAGTCATTAAATTCTGCATACTGCAAACTGTCACGACTGAAGGCAGGCCTTCAGTAGATGTTCTAAAATCTCACATCTCCTCTTGTGTGCTGTGACCCAGACCTGTTTGCATTTCACTGGCTATTGCATTCTCACAGATTTCTCACATTCTCTACACTCCTTTCAGATCAAAGAATCTACACTGCTGTGATTGTCACCCAAGGGTGGTGTGGCAGCTAGAGACACCAATTTGTTTCGTACCACAATATTGCCACAGAAGACCTTAAAATACCTGTTGTTTACCACAACCAGCTCCCATGTTTATTGATCATCCAGATATAATCAGATTTACTGCAAAAAGGACTGGTTGATCCTTCATCCTCTGGCATGTGTTTTCTTTGGTACAAGATAATAACACTTGCCGGGAGAAGAGGACCAAAACCACTGGCAAGTCAGCTTACCACAACTTTGTTGAAGTCCTGGATGGCCAAGTAAAGGGCGACAGCAGTTAGCACATCAGTTATCTAGAAAAGCAAGGCATAGACAGACTGTAAGCAAAATCTAAAAAAAAATGGAGGAAGAAAATACCGTACAGTACTGCACTGCTGAATAAGGACTCTGATCTGACTCGGCCCACAAGAAACACAAACAAGCTTCAAAACCACCAGACCACAGGTACGTACACTGTGCTGACATCCTGCCACTTAACCCCGAAGCCATGAGCTGTACGAGCTCATATTCACAAAACAAGAGAATGAGGAGTTAAGAGGAAAGAAATTGTTCATGCAAAGAAGTACGTGAAGGCAATAGAGAGAATCACCAATCCGACCAGAGCACAGGCAGCACTGGGGCAGTGCCCATCTGGCTGAACCCAGCTGTCCATTAAGCAGGACAGTGCCCTGAGCTGTCCCAAAAAGAGCAGGCAGGAGCAGAGTCACCTGCATGACCAGTACCAAGTAGATGGCTGTTAGCTCTGCAGGAGACCTGCCCAGCAGGGATCTGGGGAGAGAGGCCCACCAGGTGGCATATGCAGCCAGCTGTAGGATTTCTGTCCTTCTGAATTACACAGAACTCAAAGAAAGTTTACAAGAGACACTTGGAGAACTAACCCATTAGGGCTCTCTTTGCAGGCCTGGGTTTGGCAGCAGGTTTTAGTGAGAAACACTGCAGTGCAGGGATTAGGCTGGGACCACAGAATATTCTGACCTGCAAGAGGTAATTTGAAACCAAATGGCAACTTCCCATCCCTCTGCAGGGACCCTTACCTAACCAAGAACTCAGAAAAAAGAAGGAATACATACAACAAGGGAAGAGCCTGAACGTGGGTTTGTACATGCAAAACTGCCTTTTCTCATTAAACTGTGAGCTCAGCAGGAATCCGAACTACAGAGAGGCTGAAGGTGCCCAGTTCTTGCAGGAGTAAAAGGAAAGTCAAACTCGGCATTTCACAGAATGGGACCTTTCAAGAGGAGCTTTCCAGGAGCACTTACCATGAACACCAATTCAGCATATTCAATCAGGAAGTGAAAGAGATATATTATCAGTGGGGTCTGAAAGACAGCAGAAAGGAAACCCACATCAAATACTGTCCAGATAAAACAACTGGCAATTCGATGAGAAAAATAGAGTAAGTACTATGAGAGGCTATGAAAGGTAATTCTCCATGTCCTCTTCTACAATGCTGTTATTTCAGAGTAAAGTGATTAATCAAGGCACATTTACTGGACTTCTTCCTTGCGAAGTTCTCAATACACTTTATAAAAGACAACATCAACTTTGACAATTATATTCTATTCCAACTCTTCAATTCTACTAGTATAGAGCTAGAGTTACAATAGAAAGCAAATAAAGACCAGCTTTAGAAAACATTTATTTTCTAGAGAATCAATTTTTTGCAGGTGCTTTTGGAAGTATTCCCTACACAGCTGGTTTCATTGTTTAGCATGTTCGTTTGATGAGTATTTTAAAAAGCAAAAAGTAGAAAGCATGTTAAAACCACAAAGCAGTAGGACTACAGTCCTATCATCCTCTTACTCCCACAGCTTTTCCCTTCTAGGGTAAGAGGAAAAGCACGTTTCTGAATTATTCCTATGACAGAAAAGCTTAGTCTGGAAGTACTATAGTTTACATGGTATAAATTCAGTCTTCACTGTGAGAAAATATATTTCTTTTTAAATACTTACACTTTTAAAATACTGTGGTGGTATAAATAAGGATGGGAAAATATTTCACAGTCTGGGAGAAAACTGTGTTTAAAGAAAGAGAAATTATTTAAGTGAAACAAGTTTTCAGAGGTATACAAAGTGTCTGCCTCACTCTCAGGTGACACCACGTATAACACTATCTGTTCATAGCAATAAGACCACTCAAGGGCATAAAACCCCACAGGTGCTTAAATGTTTGGAGGAACATGGTGTTTTCAAGATGAGGAATAAATGTACTGCACACTAGTGCTAACGTTAGTATTTCTGCAAATGCAGAAACTCCAGATGCTGCTAGCCAGTGAAACTGTTCAGACCCACCACGGCACTGTCTCTGCCTGCTCTGGCTTCTGCTGACAGAAACGTCTGGATGTGAACAGAGTATTTCACTTATTACAGATTTCCCCTATTTCAGACTCTCCTTATGTGGTAGCAAATATTACGGTGTCTCTCTCACTTGCACAGCAACGAGTCATTTTGTGGTGAACTGTACTTTCTCACTGTGCTGGTCAATACATACACAACTATTGCACAGACAACTACACAGCTTCGAGCAAGTTCTCTGAAGTTGTTGGGACAAGACAGGTCTCCAGCCCTTGCCAGTCTGTGAGGAGTAAGACTAAGAAAAGTGCCACTTGACATTTAGAATGAAGCATGAATACTGACCTCATGAAAAATAGCTCCAGAATATGGTGAGACCCCTAAATCCAGCAGAGCTAATCCTTCGACCACTGAAACATACAAAAAGCCTGCATTAGAATCCTGTAATGTGGGAAGAGAAAGATCTCATAATAGTAAAACTACAGTTTTTAAAACACCCACACTCCTAAGAATCTCACACTGAAGCATCATCTGAATGCGTGACAAAGTCTCACAGCTAGAACTGATTTGCTTTCTTACTTCTGTCTGGCAAATTTTTTTAGGAACTGAATGGTCAGTAGTAATATATTTATTTGTTTCAGCTAAAAATGTCATAGCTGAAATGTTGTGCACTTAACTGTATTTAAATCACATATATGATACTTACTGATTTTATGTCACCTCATATGTGACATGTTGCACCTATGTTGGAGAAATACTTTAAGAGGACAAATCACAACATAATACAGAATTTGAACCATTTTGTCTAATTATATGTCGAAAGACCAGAAACATCCAAAACCACAATAAAAGAACAGAAATTAATACATACTACCAGGTAAAGCTAAAAGCTTTATCTGTTGCTGAAACTTCCTGACATTTTGCATCCTTAATTCAGCCCCTTTGCCACTGTGCAATTACAGCTTGTGCTGCAATGCATGCATATGTTCCTCCACAGGAGCTCCCCACTGCTGAGCACAAAGATCTCACAGGGATTGAGCAGCATATGTGGTGAAAGAAGCTACGGGAAATTGGTCCATTAGTTCAGAGGGAAGGGAGGCAGGAGACTGCAGGAAGCCAGAGGAGGTTCTCAGTTCAGTGATACACTCAAGAAGTAAATTCCATCTCTGCTGTAAAGTTCCCATATGACAGCCCAGACTTTTCAAGGTGATCTTAATTATGCCCCTTACTATCTAGAAGCCCACCTTGACACTCCAAGATTTAGGAAGTGTGAAACACTGCCAGGGAATTTGAAAGGATGTACTTTAAAATGATGAAGCATGAAGTGCTACACACTGTGCAGCAGAGACCTCAGGTCATCAAATGCATTCATGCTTTTGACGTTTATCACTCTTTGCCACTGTTTTCCAACCCAGAACTGCAAATAATTTTACCTGCATAATAACTGGATACTATTTTCCCAAAAGATTGTCTTTAAATTAAAGTTCCTCCCAAGCTCAGATGCTGTAGGGATAAATGCCACAGGAAAGCCTTGATTAACCTGTATCTCATTCTTCACAAGAGAATTTGAATCATGTAGGTACCAACATGTGGGGCCTCCCACTGAACAAGGAAAGTGAAGCTCTGCAGGAACCGGGTACCACGCTGCCAAGCTCACACTGCCAGACACTGCCAGTGCAGCTACAGAGTGGTGAAAGCGGCTCTGTCAAGGCTGCTGAAACTACCTACTCAGATCCTGTCCTTCTTCCATTTTATGTGCCTCCCTGACACAATCAGTTTGTGTAAGCGCAGCCAGGGCAGCTGCACACAGCGGCCGCAGCCCCGTACTCCGACCTCCCTCCCGTCTCCTCGCAGCCGCCTTGCACTCGTTCTTCCCTGGGGACAACCCGCTGCCGCAGACCGTTTCATGCCGCTTTTTGTCCGGCCCGGGAGAGACAAGGCCCATCTGCAGCCCCGGGACCACAGCCCGGCCTCTCCCCGCGGGGCCGTGCCCCAGCCCGGCCTCTACCCGAGCACCGGCCCTTGCCCGCCCGCAGGTGCGGCCCCAGGCCCTGGGCTCCCAGCCCCGGGGCCGGGCGCCCCTGGCCCCTCACCGCCACCCCCGCGAGCCTCGGGCCGTGCGGCCGCGCCGGGGGAGCGGTGTCCCAGCCCGGGCTCGCCGGGCCTCACCTCGCTTCCAGGCGTTTAACGGGGAAGCCACCTCGACCCGCTCGGAGATGAAGGCGGCGAGGCTGGAGCGGTAGAGTGCGGCCCGGACCGTCACGGCCACCAGGACCACCAGCACCAAAGGAGCCGCCATCCTCCCGGGCAGACACCGGCTGCCGCCGGCAGTAGTTCACGGGCGGTGCCGGAGAACACGGAGCCAATGCCCCGGCCGGCCCGGGGAGACTACACGTCCCAGGAGGCCCTGCGCCGCCGCGCCCCCAATTTTCCGGCACCGCCGGAGCGCTACGGAGAGCGCGGCGGATCTAACTTAGCCCGAGAGCGAAGCGGCCAATCCCAGCCCGCCGGGCGAGGGCGGGAGCGGCCGGAGTCGGACCGGCCGGAGGGTGCGGGGCCCGGGCGCGGGTGTCCCGCGTTCCACCCCCGAGCTGCTCCTTTCCAGTCTTCTTTGCTCCCCCGCGCGGGCAGAGCCGTGCGCGGGGTCGGCCGGGCGGGCCCTCTGCTTCCCCCTCCCGCACATCGCCTCCCGCCCCCGTGGCGGGTCCGGCTCCATTCCCTCTCCGGCCCTGCCGCGGGCGGCCGCGCTGCCCCGCGAAGCCATCTTGTGCCTGCGACGAGCAGGCACTGGCGCCTCGGGCTCCGGCTCCCGAGCGTCGTGGCAGCCTTGGGCTGAGCTCGGGCAGGGCTGCTACGAGGGCGTCCGAGTCCTCCCGTCCTCCTCCTTCTCAGCTGCAGGACACCGCCTGCGTCCTGCTGACTGCGATCAGGCTCCTCTCACCCGCCTTCCCGGCCCGCGGCGGTGAGGGCCTCTGCATGGCCGCTCTGCCCCGAGGCGTTCGGCTCCTCTCGGCACACGCGCGGCTGGAGCCGGGGCGGGCGGGCCGAGCCCAGCCGGACGCTCAGAAGCGGAGTCTCAATGGCTTCTGAGCAGCTGTTGGGAAAGTCCCGCCGACTGTTCTCCGTTCCATCAGGTGTATCTGAAACCCCTGCAGGCCCTGCCTGCCTGTAGCTCCCGCCACCCCGCTGCCAGCCGGCCAGCGTTACACAGCAGCCGATGGCCGTGGGCGCTGCTGGCCTTGCACGGTGTCAGCAGGCCCTCGGCAAACTGACATTGTCAGTCTGCGTTGTTTCAACAGGACTGTTATAAGTTTTGCTCAACAAGTTTCCATGAGCCAAGTTCAATTAGAATTTAAAGTATTTATTAAGCAAGCGGCAATAAGCAAAACAGCGCTGGGCGGC
>WUAM01000108.1:33102-54413 GCA_024336885.1 Actenoides hombroni
TGGTAACCCCCCCGTGCTGTGGTTGCTGCTGGGCAGGGCTCACACAGCACCAGGGCTGGTTTCCCAACATCCCTCCTGCAGTGGGATGGGGGGACAAGATCCTGGGAGGGGACACGACTGGCACAGCTGACCCAGACTGGCCAGAGGGATATTCCAGACCATGTGATGTCAGCTGAACTAGAAAAGCTAGGAAAAGGAGGAGGGCGGGCACCACTTGTCCTCCTGAGCAACCACTACACGTTTGGAGCCCTGCTTCCTGAAAAGGGCCAAACATCATCTGCTGATGGGAAGTAGAGAATGAATGTTTTCTTTCGCCTCTGTGCATGACATTATGTTGCTTGTCATTAAACTGCCTTTGTCTTAACCCATGAATTTAATTTTATTTTCTTCCCCCTGGTCCAGCTGAGAGGAGGAAGGGGGGAAGTGATAGAGCATCTGGGTGGGAACCTGCTGTCCAGACAAGGTCAAACCAGCACAGGACCGTGTGTGCAGGAGATGCTGCTGCTTGGCACCATGCCTGCCGTGGCCAGGCATCTCCCACGCCCCTCTCCCGTACTTGCACAATTGTTGCCGCCCGGCAGCTGCAGTGGTAGCACACGCTGTTGTTTTGACACACTTGGCTCATTCCTTTTGCTTCAGCCTTTGCTGGCTGTGTGATGAAGCAGTGGGTTCGTCGGCCCGTGTGACGGCTGCTCCCTCTCCTTGTGTGGGTACACAGAAGCGTGTGTTTGAAGCAAAACAAAAAAGCTGATTTTGGGCTGGCAGCTCTGAATTGTACCATGCCTTTGAGTGCTGCGAGGACTGCTGCACAGAGTGGTTTTCACGTTAGATTTATTTGTTTTCAAGGCAAGTGTAAGTTTTCAGGCAAAAGCCAGATGCAGAGAAGCCCAGTGAGCAGCCCTTCAGGCACTGGGAACCCATTTCCACTCCACCCCTGAGCAACAAATCCCCACCCTGCACCCCTTTCACCACTCATGCACTGTTCCAGGGCTAAACTCCCTCCAGACTCAGGGAGCAGCTTGCACACCAAAATTTTCAGTGGAGGAGTAAAAAACCAATCTGTGACCCCTCAGCCAACTGTGACCCCAGCCTCAGGAGGGTTTCATGTATCGGTCCTGTGAGAGCACCCAAACAGACCTTCCTGGCTGCTGAGCTTTTCCTGGAGCAGCAGATCCACTCACAGACCTGTCCTTTCCCGGCATATGCTGATCCAGCCCTGGGGCACCCTAGTGGATGTGTCTGAGGGTTTGTCCTGTCTTTCCTCTTATTTTTCACCAGGAATGTGGAAAAAAGGCCCATGGTGTTGTGCAGCGTAGATGCCGCAGAGGTTTTCCATTATGTGGGCTGTTGCAGAGGGTGGTGGTGGCTGTAGGGCCACGGGAAGCAGAGTGGCAGAGCCTGTGGGCACTTGTGTGTCAAATCTTGCCAATATTTTTACACTGTAGAAGCTTAGTGTTGTTTTAAACCACCGAAGGATGAATTTAGATTCTGTACTCCTTAGAAATAAAGGCAGCAGAAACACAGAATCCACCCTGCTGTCTGCAGTTTTAGTTACAGTGAACATATTTCTTTGTTTAAAGTTACGGAATTGCAGACCCATCCTGTGACAAGTTTTCTGCCTGTCCCTGCTGTGTAACAGAAGACAGCAGCGCTGTCCTTAGAGCAGGGAGCAGCCAGTGCTAAGCTGAAACCATCTGAGAGCCTGGATCAATATTTTTCCAGCTAATCCTCAGAAGGGACGGGAGGGAACAGGCTAAATGATGACATAAAAGATTTCAAGTCAGGTGAGTTGTAACCACCTCCACAAAACATCAGCCAAATTTGTGGACAGCTTGATCTTGGTCCAAACCAGTGCAACAAAATCAACACCAGTATTGGGATGTGCAGGTTCATCTCTTCCATCCTCTGATAATCTGGGATGACATATATATTGTATTGAAGAAACTGTTAGTTCCTGGGAGTTCCCCACAGAAAGTCAATTTGATGACCGAGTGTTGAAAAGAGTCACGTTGCCACCTGGGCTTTTAGCTTCAATTGCAGGGATTAAATCCAGCATGAGGAACAAAGAGGGAAATGTGTAAAACCAGATTAAAGGAAAATTATAAGGCGTGGTTTACTCTGCAGCTTTATTTCCATGTTCTCACCGGGTTGAACTGCTGGAGGGGCTCCAAGACTGTGGCAAAGGGGGCAATTGGTGTGTGTGGCAAGGACTGGTCATCTGTGAGTGGGAAATGGGATGGACACGGGTGGAATGGAAAGGGCCTATGTACCTCTGTGCTGGTCTCATCTGCACTGTGCAGAGGAGCAAGGGCTGTAATGTCCACCTACCCTCTGCTCCTCTGTCAGATCCGCAGTGGAGATGACACTTCACACATTCAAAGGGAAGCCTGCAGGGAAGGGACTTCTCTTGTTGCAAAAAGAATTTTGTTATCTCAAAGGTGGTGAGACACTGGGCCAGGTTGTCCAGAGAAGCTGTTCCCATCACTGGAAGTGCTCAAGGACAGCTTGGATGGGGCTTTGGGCAGCCTAGTCTAGTGGAAGGTGTCCCTGCCCATGGCAGAGGGGTTGGAAGTAGATGATCTTCAAAGGTCCCTTCCTACCCAAATCATTCTGTGAGTGTATGATCTTCTCTGGAAGGAGCCACTGGGGAATGACATGCCCTTGCTAGGCAAATCTTACAATTGAAGTTAATCCAAATGTCCTACTACTGCCATTCCCCCTCAGTGGGCTATATGGGGTCTGAGCTGGCATTCTGTACAGTTTTTGTTACATTCTGAATATAGTAATAGTTAGCACTGTTAAGGGTTGCACTGACACACTCCCTGTTGAAACAGGCAAGAGGAAAGGCCTGGTTTTCTTTCCCAAATGACAAACCAGGGAGATGTGAAGCTGTTTGCCCCAAATCTGCTGTGAATGAATCTTCAGATCCTGAGCCCAGCTCCTCGGTCCTAGTCTCCTGGTTCCCTCTGCTTGGGAGCTGGTGATTAAACACAAGTGTCATTTTCTGGGAGGCTGAAGAGACAAGTGAAGATTTTAATGGTAAAGGAAAGACCACTGAGCCAAAGGAGGGTGACAGAGTCGTGCCCGTTACTGAAAAAAAAGGGAGCCCTGAGCTCTGCCAGCAGCTCTTGGTGCACCCAGCACAGAGCAACCTGCACTTTGTAG
This sequence comes from Actenoides hombroni, assembly GCA_024336885.1. NCBI lineage: Eukaryota > Metazoa > Chordata > Aves > Coraciiformes > Alcedinidae > Actenoides > Actenoides hombroni. The sequence continues at coordinate 36,268 of WUAM01000108.1, forward strand.
TGGGGCTGAGCTGGAGAAAGAAATTAAAATATGCAGACTGCGAGGACAGAAAATGTTCTCCCTGCACGGTGCCACCCCCTTCTCGTCCCCAGGTTTCGGCCATGGTGGCTTCTCGCAGCACAGTGTTCCCTCCCGTGTGAGGCAGGAGGACGTGCCCAGAGCGAAGGGTGTCTCGAGTCCTGTGCGAGAAAGACGTAACACTCGTTGGGACGATGGATGACTGACTGTATCCGCCGTTACCTCAGATGCAGAACTTCTGGTGGTGCCCAAGGAGAGGCAGCAGGCAGGCCACTGACCCCACTGGCTGCCACTCAGGGGGGACACTGGAGAGCCCAGCGGCTGCAGTGGGCAGGCTGCCCGCAGGGGACTGTTTCCAAAATTATACCGGGGTTACAGAAGCTCAGTTTTGGTCTGTCAGCTGGCGGGCGGTGGGGACAGCCAGCCAAGTAGCGACTACCTGCTCCAACACCTTCTTTTTGGTCATGTCCCTTCCGAGCAGCCACAGGAAAGCTGCTGACGTTGCTCTGGGGAAAGCGCTGCCTTTGCCCGGGGGAACTGTGCGGTTTCCACCCGCTGCTTCTTGCCAGGTGAGGTTTATAGCAAACCCAAATCCCCAGCAGCTCTCTGTCCTGGCAGATGTCACTCTGCTGTAGAAGAAACTAGAATAAGGAGAGATGTTGGAGATGTCTCACAAAATGTTCCATCTCTGCCTACCCATCAAACAACTTGTTTCCAGCTTTAAACCTTTTGATTTATGGATTTATTTAGCTTTAAAGACACATGTCTCTTTTTTCAGACTTAAGAGGGCCCAAAGCCTATTTTTTTTTCCACTTCAACAAAGGCATTACCTCTGTCTGCAAACCCCACCACTCCTGCTTTCATATGAATTTGCTGAAATTCCCACTGGCCACATGTCTGTCACAATACATCTTATTTTGTGGGCTAAGGTGGACTTTACATCTCTGCCATATATTGAAGTTATTCATTCTATATCTTCATGCTGTTTATTCTATATATTCATTCTGGAGCCCAAGTATGCCTGTGTCCAACTAGCAAACATTTTAGGTTGGACCTTTTGAATCACTAATTGTTTTGGGTTTTTTTCCGTGCCTATTACTGTGAAGAGTCTGGCTGTAGAAAACACTACCAAGTGTGAGGGTTTAGGAGTCCAAGTTTGCTTATTTGTCAGCTCGATGCTTTCTGTGACTGCTGGGCTTTGAGGGATGAAGGCTAGGCTAAACCGGGGGCTTCTTCTTGCTCTCTTGTGGCCTCAAGGACAACGGTGCCTCCCACGCAGGCTGTGCTGCTGAGGATGCTGAGCAGGGAGTGGGAACAGGCTGGTCCCCTCTGCCTGGGGCTGGAGCTCACTCCCCCATGGGACACCTTCCTGCAGGTACTGCTTGGCTGCTGCCAGGCTGCAAACCGGACATTTACTTTACGTCTGAATCAATTTATTCCTCTTGAGGCTAAAGCTGGAGTTTGCAGGGATTTGAATGGGGGCTGAGAGCTGCCTCCACAGTGGGGTTCAGCAGCCTGACCTGCTGTGTGAGTACTCTGCTGTGAGCCCAGGGGAGTGCAGGATATCCAACACCTTCCTGGGACTGTTGGCTGTGGCACTGTATGGACACATGGACCCTTGAGCTTCTTTTGCTCATTGAGACTTCCCCGGGTACGACCATCCTGCTGCAAACCTGCACAAAGGTGCTGCTGCCCACCACTGAAGCTGCCCCATCTCTCCTCCCTGTTTCTGTCCTCTCTGGGGATGAGGAGCAAATGAGTTTCTCTGAAACCATGTTTCCACATTAATGATCCTTCACTGGAGACTTCTCCCCAGTCCACACTGCCTCCTCCCTCCTGGAGAAGGCACTGCCCTTGGCTTGAATATATGCTGCATTTTTTAGTTGGAAAAGTTTGCAGGACTGGCTACAGCTGGGTGGGTCCCTCCCCTCCACCATGGGTCCCTCCCCTCTACCACACCACCCTGACATGTCAGAGCCCTCAGTGGCCCCAGCTCCTGCAGGTGATGGGTGACCTGGGGGACATTGGGACCATGGTCTGCGCAGTGCTCCTGGTCTTCAAGGATCTCCCTTCCCACTGGTATGGACCACATCAGCTGGACTTCCCTGGGGTGGCTGTACAGCTTCTGGGGTGGCAGGTATCCATCTCATGGGACAAACCCCATGGGCAGGGCCAGAAACACATGCTCATGTTTTCTCCCTGGCAGCAGATGCAGTTCAGGCCATTCCTGCTTCACCCAAGCCCTCCTCCAGATGCTCCCAGGCTTTTAGGGTTAAAAAAAATAAGATCTCTGCCCTCCTCCAGTCCTGGTGCCCCATGAAAAAATCAGCTCAGGGAACCACCTGGGATTGTTTTGCCCACATAGTCCATACTGCTGGCTGAGCTGGGGCTGGAGGCACCAGCATCACCACATCTCATGCCAGCCCTGCCATGGCTGCGTGTGCCTGCTTGGACCTGGGTGGGCTGGGCCAAGACCTGGATGAGGTGGGCTCTCAGAGCAGAGGACTCCCAGCTCCCTCTCCTGGTGCCAAGTGAGCACTGAGGGTGGGCTTCTTGCAAGGCTGAGGGTGATCTGACTCAGGCACAGGTCCTCCTAACCCTGAGCGCTTCTGGAGATCTTATCGTGGCACCAGTGCAGTGGGGATGGAGCCTCCTGTCACAGATGGGGGTGTAGGATGAAAAGGAGGGGGGGGCAGGCATTCCTGGGGAGAGGGCAGAAGTCCAGTCAAGGTGGGACAGTGCTGGTAAGAGGCCCTGGGCAATGCTTTGGGGAGCAGAGTTGGAGGGGAACAAGAGGCTGGTGCTGAGGCGCATGGTGCTCAGACCTGTTGGTGACTCAGCCAGTGACCTCTGGTCCTCCTGCCTCCCCAGGTCTGAACCTGGGGCCATTCGCAGTCACGTATGAAGACTCCGTGATGCATAACTTGCCTGGTTGCGCCAGATGCTCAGCAATGCTGCTGGGTGCGCAGCCTCGTGACTGGCTCTCTGAGAGGAGTCACCCCCCAGATGATTTGTCCTGTGGAACCTGACTTTTTGAAGTTCACACCCTGCATGTCCTGTGGTTCATGACTTGGCTGGCAGCTGCCCCAGGGACCCGTCCCTCGTGGCCATCATGAGTTGCTTGAGCTGCTGCCCACAGCCCCATGCTGTCCCCACCCCACGTCTGGGCAGTGGGTGCAGGGCCTGCAGTGCTCAGCAAGGCAGGTTTTGCTGCTGCCTCTCAGGAGGAGGCTGAAGACTGAGGGCAAACCCCTCTGCTGTGTGCCAGGTGAAGGGAGAGCTGGGGTCTCTGACAATGTTGGGGGCCTCTGACCATGTTGAGGGCTCTCCACCCCTGAGCTGTGAACTCTGGGGAAGTGATGGGGTGTTTCTGGCCAACATTTGGAAAGCTGAGTCCTCCACATCACCACCGCGCCAGAGCATCCCTGCACCCAGAGCTACTGTGCCCCAGCCCTGCCCTGCACCTCCACCCTGCCCTGGCCAAACCCACGACTCTGTGTCCTGCCTGGTGAAGGCTGAGATCACTGGGGTGCACCCTGTCTTGTTGGGGTACACCCTGTCCCTCTGGGGTGTACCCTGTCCCATTGGGCTGCACCCACTGCCTGCCTCTACCCATGATGGCTATTCCTGTCCCCACAGAAGGGACCCCAGGGCGCAGGGTGGAGCGAGGCTGGGGCTTGCAGCCCTCCCTGGATGATGGGGTTGTTCCAGCCTGTGTTGGTGCCACCTGTGTGCCAGGCACACCGTGCCACACTCAAGCCCGCTGGGATGGCTGCCACAGTAACCACAGTGGTTTGCAGAGGGCCAAGGGAGGGTGGGCACAAGCTGGGCACTGCCCCCACCAGCCCAGCACCTGGGTGTTCTCTGCCCACACTCTGACAGACCCTTCCCACCTGCTCCAAACAGCAGGTGGGGGCTGTGCTGGGCAACGTGGCAGGGAGGACAGATGGACAGACCTGGGGCCCCCTCAATCCTTTCCCCCTCACTGCACCTCTGGCTTTGCTGCTCTACAGGGCAGGCTCACTGGCCACGGCAGGGACGCCCATCTGGGTGATGTGGCCTCAGAGAGCTCAGCCCAGGCTGCACGGGGTGTTTGGAGGAAGCTCTGAGGAGATGCCATCCCTCTCCCAAACCTGTCTCTCCAGCTCCTCGCCACCCTGGCTCTACTCACCTGGCCAGATTGGTCAGCCTGGCTCTCCCCAGATTTTGTCCCCAGGGTGATCCCCGGTGCTTTGGCCAGTGCCTGCCTGGCTCGGCTTCCTGCACACGCGGCAGCAGGAGGCAGCGGGAAGCTCTGATGGGCACAATCCTCGCTGCCATGTGGCCCTGGCACAGCCTCGGCTGCCCTGTGCTGGTGCCACCCCGTAGCAAGTGGCTGTGGAGGGGATCCTGCTTGGGCACTGACCTGCTCGCTCACCTCTACCACTGCCAGACCTCAGGGAAACAGGGTGGGGGCTGCGCTGCCCTCCTTGCTGTGTTGGTCAAATTAATTTGTCTTCATTCTGCTCCAGCTTTATTTCTTCAGACTGCTGATGGAAAGAGGTGGAGATGAAAACACCACCTTTAGCTTCCTGCTTATAGGGTGGCACTGGAGCAGGAAGAGTTCCACTGACTTCAGAAGTATCTTCCTAAAAAGGAGCATGTCCCTGTGTGCTCCTCTGTAATGACAGCCCCTTGAACTGGCCCCTCTGATGCCAGTCCCGGTGCTGGAATTGCAATATTCTGGCTCCACTCTAATTACAGCATTCGGGATGATGAACAAGGCACTTCTAAAATACCTTATCATAACCAAAAGCATGGTTTCTATCCTTCTTGTTGCTTTTCCCATCCTTCCCCACCACAGGGGATGCCAGGCCTGGCAGTTGGCTCTGCCTCCAGCTTCACCTTCACACCAGTTCAGTAAATCCCCCTTGCACAACACCCTGCATACCTGGGGCAGGACAGTGAAGCTTATTCTGGCTCCTCTGCCTACCCAGGCTGCAATCGCAGCCGCCTCTTGCATCACCTCACCGGTGGCCTTCAGTTGCAGAAGAGCAGGAAGTAAAAGGTGGGGGTTTTTTAGTAACCCAGGTTATGCACACACACAAATTATCCAACTGGTGAAATTATCCGACTTCCAACAATAATCCAAATTATCCAACGAATTATCCAACTTCTCCTGGGCTTGCAGAAGAAGCAATTTTGCAGAAGCATTTCATCGAAGTGTGGGATGGCTCAGAAGTGAAGGGGTTTGTAGACAAAAAAGCAGGAGCACTCCTTGACGGGCTCTTTCTGCTGCTGCCGTGATGTCATCGCTTTCACTCAGATGAGACCCCAGCAAGAGCTTATTGAAGTAGAACTCCTGCCTATGGCCCACCTGGGAAGGGATGCTGCGGATCTCCTGGGAGGGTATTGCAGGGACTTGGGGTTGTTGATGCAGGGACAGGAGATGGGGTGAAGGATATGGGGGTGATTTTTCCCACTGGACCTATGCTTTGGTCCCCCTCTTTTTGGATCAGCTTTTAACAACCTCACTGGTGTCTGTCCTTGCTCAGGGGAGTGTTTCGCTAAGGTTAACCTCACAGTGGGTACATGGGTGTGATCTCACATCAGTGCTGCTGCCTGGGTGTGGGAGAGAAGCATGTGTAATTCCCAGTGCTGCTGGCTCCAAACACCGACCGTGCATGTGCTGGATGAGGGTCACGGTGCCCTCAGTAGGGCAGAATCAAGCCAAATAACTTTGAGAGGTGGGTGGCTCGGGGAGGAGGCGACAGAGCCCTGGACTCTGGTCCCTGGTCCCTCTGCCTGCCCAGGTCAGCAGGTAGGTGGGAAGAGACAGCCATGCCCACTGAACCACTGCCAGCTCTGCCCCTGAATCCCACAATGTGCCATTTCTCCTCGCTCTGTCTCTAACTCCACTTCCAGCAGTGGGTGACCCCATTGCTGGGGGCAGAAGGGAGAAGGCTGGCAGGGGGCATGAGCCCCCAACATTACTGACTCTGTGACTGCAGCAGTTCCTTATCCTCTTCCTTCTCCACCTCCGACAGCCACAGGGCAATTCCCAGCACTGATCTCACCTCTCCAGCCACTTCCTGGTCTCGACCATAATGATGAGGTGTCACAGTCCCGTGGACAGACAGGGGAAGATGGGAACACCCAATACTCTTTGTGAGAGCTTATCTGTACCACACCATGACACAGTTTTTATGAAAGAAGGTCTGGTGTGTCGGGGAAGGTCTGGTCACGGATCTTGGAGGCATGTTTCTGATGTGGCAAAACCAGCTCCCTCAGTGGCTCAAACCGGGCTGCTGAGGCTGGAGGTCAGGAAGGGCTGATGTGAACTGGGAACAGAAATGCCAGGGAAGCACCTTAGCTCCTAAGAGCAACGCTGTGGGCAGCAGCACCTCTTCCTGTGCCCCATGCGCTGAGCTGGCTGCGTCAGACGTGCCTGGCAAAGTGTTCATTTACCTAAAAATCCGTGAATGAAGTGCATTTGCAAGCATCAGCTGACGAAGCCAGCCCGATGCTCCAGGCGTGACTTTGTTCCCAAAAGAGATCCTGCTGCTGAGACTGAGGCTGTTTCTTGGCAGCTTGGCTCTGCCACTGGCACCAGCAGCAGAAAGTGCTCTGCTGCTGCTCAGGCTGCAGGTAAGGAGCCGTAAGGACTTTAAAGGATCTTGGACCTTTTTTGAATGAGGCATTCTTATCTCATTTCAAAAAGATAGCAAGGCTTGGCCCTATCAGACAAATTTTATGAGCTTCCTTCTGCCTTTGTCTCATTCCTCATGCTCATGGGAGGGGTTTTTTAATCACAGGAGCTGGTGACCCAAAATTACTGAATCTCAGAAACACTCAGAGCTGCTGGGTCCACTTTGGTGCCCACCCAGGGCTCTGGAGATCTTCTTCTGGGAAAGTAGTTCTCTTAGTGTCTGGGGACCACCTTCATGGGTGAAATTCCCTTCCTCCCCTCCTTTTGCCAACCAGTGTTCACCTCTGCTCCCCCTGGCCATGCTTCTCCTCCTCAGCAAGTTAGGTGCTCAGATGTCCCTCCTGCACCTCAATGGGCAGGAGATGGGGAAGCAGCATATTTGCCAGGCCAAGAAGTAGGCAGGGCTCTGAGAGGCTGCAGAGGAAAAAGCCTCCCCCTGGACCTGGATTTAAAGCCCCAGCCTGGGCAAGCAAAGACCTACTGGGGGCAACTGCAAAGTGCTGAATGCAGCAGTGCCTGCTCAGACTGATGGGTGTTGCTGGGCTCGGGGCTGCCTGGACCTCCTTGCCTTGAAATCTTCTGCAGCAGGTCACCGTTTCACACCGTGCAGGGTAGAGGAGAGGGTTGGGCTTTTACAGGGCTGTAAAGTGCCAGAAAACTGGAAGGTTTCTCACTCAGCTGCAAATGGAGCTGAACGACCTGCCTCAGATGAAAGGAGTTTCTGCCTGCACCTTCCCCTCTGAGTTAAACCAACAGCAAAGGCATTTCTGAGGTTCAGGGTGACTTGAGCAATCTGGTGGCCAGGGAAGATGATTCCTGTGCAAAATGCTGTCACGCTACGGTGGCAGCAGCCGAGCCTGGCTGGTATCACTCCCAGCATGATCACCCAGTGCCTAGAACTTCCAAAAGCCAGAGCAGATGTGCTCTGGAAGTCTCTCACATAGGGAACATGTTCCTCTGTGTCCAGGTCATACAAACCCTGGGCCAGCTGACTCCCCTCCTCACGCAGGTAGAACCTGCAGGGACGATAATCTTTGTCACCCTCTGCCTGAGTGCCCTGGGAGCTGCAGCAAAGTGACATGGGGCAGTATCTAGCTGAGGTGTGACAAGAACTGAGCACATCGTTTGGAATGAATGTGGACCTGTCTGTCTGCAAGTGACACTCAGCTATGCGCCGAGCTGGCCAGCGCTGCAGCTGTGGGACGAAACTTTTTTGTCTATATTTAGTGCATTTATCAGATAACCCTCTCATTCTATTTTTGGGCCATGTGCTGACTTAGGGTCCCTTTTTGCTCTCGTGTTCAGCTGTATTAGAGGTTCAAAGCCTTTCTGTTTCTGAGACCCTCAGATACCCAAATGTTTGGAAGGTGTCTAAGGAGAAAACAGGCAAATGGGCTTTTTGGCTTCTTTATTAATATTCCTATAAAGGCGAGAAAATTGTTTTTTTTAGCATTATGATGCGGTATCTAAACTTGAAAACCGTGAAAGGCCTTTGCCACCTCTCCCTCCTTCCAGCGAGGCCTTCAGAAGAACAGAAACATGGGCTTCATGTGTGTGAGAAAGGGAGAAGGTGCAGGAGCATCTTCTGCCTTCGGTGGATTTTGAAGGTTTCCTGTCCACATGCATAACAGAGAGAGCAGCGGGGGGTCCAAGGGTGGTTTCAGTGGTGGGTCCTTATAAGGCTGCTGTGGCCAGGCTCAGTGACAGACACCTTCCCAGTGGGAGAGCTTGGCTGGCAGGACCAGGGTGTCTGCCAAGACCCAATGGAAATGCCTGAGAACAGAAACCTTCAAAGGAGCCTGTGTTTTGCTCTTTTTAAGGTCAGCTCCTTGGAAAGCACCATGCTTTGGCAGGCCACCGACTGAGAAGCAAGCTGATAGGCACACATGTCCCCAGCAGCCCTGTGCTGGTGTGATGGGCCCCATTGCCTGCTCCTGGGATGGGCTAGAGCAGTGTGTCAACCTGAGTGCTAGGGGAGCTTCACTCCCTTGAGAGCTTGCTGTGGTCTTCCCATGATGTCAGAGATCTTTAAGGTTTCCAAAAGCAGCTACCACTCCTGAGGTCATGGGCAGTGGACCCACCATGCTTTGACATGAGGTTGGTCACAGTCAGTGCACTGCTCCTGAAAGTAAAACCAGACCAGTCCCACCACTGTGTCAGATCCAGGAAGGGCGAATGCTGCAGAGCCATGTTTCGCTGTGTCTCCCACCACACTCTGCGCTTGCTCTGCAATCAGGACCCAGACAGCATGACCCAGAGGCACGGGGTGACCAGGGGCTGTATATATTTTAAAATGTCTGTATGTGTCAAATGTCTTGGGATAGTGCCCAAAGAGCAAAGGAAAAAACTTTCCCCTTGTCCTCTCCTCAAATTTGAAGTCCCATCTCCAATGTCACTGCTATCCTACCTCCTCTCCCAGCTCCCAGGAAGAGTGACACAGTCCTTCAGCGAGCTGCCAAGGTACACACAGTGAGACTCTGCCTTGTATCAGTCGTCTGGGGAAGGATTCTCAAAATGTCAGAGTCCTGGCAGGTTTTCAGTCCTCTGTCACTGGGCTCTGTGGTGAGAGTGGCTGCACACAGCCCAGGTCAGCTTGGGCCTTATCAAAAGGCAAAGACACTGGCTCTCTTCTGGCTTGGGGGGTGACCTCAGTCCCAGCCTGCAGCACCAGCCAGCACTGGCAGCTCACCCAGCACACAGCTGTGGCAGGACCCACCTCATGGCTCCTGTGCTGGGCTGGTGGAGGGTACTCTGCCAGCGTGAGCAGAGGCTTGGCAGCTCCTGAAGCAAACATGGCCCCTAAGACTGCCCATCCACAACTGCAGGCAAGTGGAGGTGGCTTGTCCTGAGGCTTTTAGGAATCTTCTGCTCATGAAACACAGTCCCACAAAGAGGAGCTCACTCCTGGACACGCAGAATGTTTGGTGCCTGGGCACAGCCCAACCATGGGAAAGCTGCAGCAGTGGGAGGGGGACCAGAGCCGCAACCAGAGCCAGAACGACACCAGAACTCAGCCCTTCTGCTGGCCCTGAAAGCCCTTCACTCCTCCCAGTTCATCTGGGAAGTATAGGCACAGCACCCCAATGCCTATCAACTCACCTCATGTCAGGCACCAGATGCACAGCAGTGGGGTGAGATGTTTCTCCACAATGGCCCTAATGTGGCTGTGCAGCAGGGTGCTACCTCCCCCTGTCCCATGCACGTGGCCATGGCTCATGTTCCCATGAACATGGCAGTACCTCAGCCCAAGGGACTAACCAGCAGCTCTGAATGTCCGCAGGAGCACAGAAAACAGAGTGTGGACATTTGCAGCTGGGTTCCCAGCCCCTCTCTTGAGGTGCCCATCCCATGGCTGGCTCTCTGGAGCCACGATCCCACATTTCATGCTGCTCCCGTGTGAGAGCTGTGCCACTTCCCTGGGCTGGGGCCGTGGCTCAGCCGGCCCTGCCACTGGTGTTGCTGCCAAGCAGTGTTGCTGGCCTGGCTGAAAATAGCCCAAAGTTAATTTTAACCTCAGCAGTGTTATATTTTTCAGGTCATTGGGGTGGGTGGTGGGGAGGATGGGGCAGGACCCTGCCAGGGGCATGGTGTGTGCTGGGATGTGCGCACACGGGTGTCTGCACAGACGGGAAAACTTGGGGGAGGCACCCTGGGTCTGGTAACAGGGGATCTGTTCCTATCTCAGCACAAAACCAGACCACGGATTAAGAGAAGACTTTAGTGTTCCCTTCCTCCCCTCAATATAGCGAAACCTGCCCAGGGCAGGACATTTATAGCTGCCCTCCCTTATCAGGAGCTCTCTTGGGTTTCACTGCTGGGTGACACCTGGGAGCATGCTCTGGTGCTGCTGTAGGCAGCTGAGAGGAGGGTTGCAGAGTCTTCCTCTTCTGCACATGCTGCACAGCCCCCCAGTCTCTGTGGTCTGGAGAAAGTGTGGTGCAAAGTCAGGGGTGTAGCCATGGTGCCAGGCAGATGCAGCACCCATCTTGTGCTCCTCACAGAGACACCCCATGTCTCTATGGGCAGCAGGCAGGGGAGATCTCTTGGCCTGGTTTCACGTGGCTTCTGTCGGTATCTGTGCCATGACTCCAAAGACTTGACTTAGTGCTACCGTAGCCTCTGCCACAGCCCCAGGAGCTTGACAAGGAGGAGAGTATCTCTTTTAGTGAGATGCCATGTGCAAATTGGTGAACTTGCTCCAGACCCTCCATCAGCTCCCTGAGTTCCTCCTTCTCTCCTCTCCATTTTTCATGGCTGGCTTTACAATCTTGCTCCAAGAAGGAGATAAGAAGCTGTCCAACAGGGTCTGAGAGCAAAGGACTCTCCAGGGAGAGACACTGACCTGAAGTGACAAATGGGCAGGGGAATCCTGGGGGTGGGAGAAGGGCAGGAAGCCTTCCAGCATGATGGACCAGCTCATGGGTAACACTTGGGAAAAACTGTAGGCAGCCAGCACCTGTCCCACAGGGAGATCTAGGCCAGGGCTCAGGGCTGCACCAGCAGCAAGATCTCTTCTCACCTTGGGGCAGCTGCAGAGCAGGTCCCTGTCTGGCTGCCCAATAACGCCCTGAAGACAAGGAGTTGGGGGTCTGAGACACTGTGGTGGGAGCTGCTTCTCTCCTGGCTGGAATGTCATAGTCTGCAGATCCTGTAAGAAGAGCTGAGGTGACACACCACAAGGACATTAACATAGCTGAGACGCTGCCTGGAACAGATCTCCCAAAACTTGTTATTTAAGGCTGAGGGTCACAGTGAGTGCAGGATAAACCTGTCCTTGTCCCAGGGATCCTACTCCAGCACAAAATCCTTAGAATGTAGAAATCTCACTATTGAGGAAAGAGAAAGTAGAGCAGCGTTGGTGCTGGTGACCTGGCCAGGGCAGCTGAGTGCAGCATGGTTGTCCTGAAAGAGCTGCTCCCAACAGCCGCTGCCGGCACAAGGTCCTCAGGCCCTTCCTGGGATGCTCTGGGGAGGCCTTTCTCTCCACTTCAGGACAAAATCAAACTGCAGGACAGAAAACTTTTCCAGATAGGGTGCTGGGTTCACTTTTCCCCACTATGCTTGGACCTTCTGGGATGAGGAAGCCTGGGATGAGGCTTTGACCATGCAGTTTGGATGGGAACGTGGATGTCCACAGGAAAGCCCAAAGGAACAGCTTTGTCTCCACACCAGAACTGGACCATGTCACCATGCCACTGTTTCACCATGGTGGTGGCCAGCAACAGTGTCCCCTGCAGACACTAGCTGCTGTGGAAGGTGTGGTGTGATGTTGTACCATGAGGCACAGGGCCCAAAGGGAAGGGACATGTCTGGATGGCACCAACAAAGTGCAGGAGAACTGGTCTGCCTGGCACATACCACTCTGACCACTCTCTGAAAAGCCTTAGCCAAGCAAGCAAGGCTGGGCACCCACAAAAGAGTGATTTTCTCCCCTACAAGTTCCCCATGCCCTGAAATGGAAGACTCAGGTTTCATTTTATTTGCTCATAATTGTCCAGGCTCGAATTTGAGTGTAGGAAGTTCCCGCCTCTTGTCCTAGAGAATGATTTAAAATAAATTCATACAAATAAATGGGACCGTGAGCAGACAAAGCTGAACCAGGGTGAAGGCTGCTGCTGCTGCCCACCATGGGCTGGAGGCACACGAGGGAGCTGCTGCCATGCTGTGTCCCCCATGGCCACTGCTGCTGAGTGCTTCAGCCCAGCTGGGGTCACATTTGAGTGCAGGTGCTCCTGGACCTCCAGCAAGAACAGCCAAATCCATTCTGAACTGTTGGGCACCCTGGCCAGGAAATCAAGGGGCTGCTTTTTTATTCAGCTGCAACCCAGAATCCTTTTTCACCCTTGCCATGGGAGGGCTGAGCCTCCCCTGCCTGGGTGGATCCCTGGGGCTCAGCACCGTTCTCCAGCAGGACCGACAGCAATATCTCATTCTTGCACAAAACAAATATGTGGCAGGAGTCAAAAGAGCCAGAAAGCCTCTTGAGTGAGAACTGACATCTTGCAGGTTGCTTGATTCACCCAGCCTGGACAGGCACAGGGCCCCAGCAGCATCCCAGTGTGACCTGCCCTGACCTGGTGGGCTGCAGCACCTCTGATGACAGAAGCATGGTCAGGCCTGAACTTCCACTGACTCGGGGTCATCCTAGGTGGGATTTATCCCTGACCTTAAAGAGGTCTTGAATGCTGATTAACTCTCCTCCCTATGGAGAGCAACCCCCCCACCCTGGAAAACAGCCCATCTTCTATGGAGCACACCCCACCCCACTCTAGTAGCAGAGGGGCACAGGGTGGCAGGGTGGGCAGGCTCCTTCTCTTGGAGAAGGTGAAGGTGACAGATGAGTATCAGACACATTTGAGGGGACCCATCACTGAGATATCATTAAGGATGAGATGACCCATGGCCAGTGGCCAGATTCCACCCTCCCTTTTCCTGCACTGCAGGCAGGAAGAGGACAAACCTCTGCCTGCTCTCCTTGCCCATGAAAGCTGCCTGCTCCCACCACTGGGCTCTGGCAGAAGTGCAGAGGCTGCCAGGGTTGGGTGGCAGTGGCAAGGGTGACAGGATGCTGCTGTGCCGGGTCCCACTCCAGCCCTTTGCAGCACGGGCAGTGACCCTGGCTGCCTGCAGCCAGGTTACTCCACGCTGAGACACACACCCCAAAATTGCCCCAGGTCGAATTACTGGGCTCATCTCGCCAGCTGCTATTTCCTTCTGTCTCAAAGCCAAGCAAGAAGCTTGTAGAAAACAAGAACATGTCAGTCAAAGGGCACACTGAGTCAGAGAGCTCCTGGGCTTGGGTCACACGGGGCTGCTCATGGCGATGAGTTCTCTGCAGCGTCCCTGGCCGGGAGGGACACCCCACCCCAGCCGGGTGCTGCTGTGGAAGGTGGCCAGCTTCTCCCCTGATGACTCCCCCAAAGTATCTGCCTCCCTGGGCAGCCTTCCCAACGGGACGCTGCAGCCGGGCCAAAAGCCAGTTTGTAATCCTTTTTTCAAAAGATGTTTTGGTCCCTCCCAGCAGAAAGCTGACGCTGACCCGAATTCTAAATATAGAAGCAAGTCCTTTTTTTTTTTTTTTGTAACAAATTTAAAACGCCTGCACCACATTTGTCTTTGGGAAATAGGTCTTTTTGTCAGAGAAGTGTAAATATAACACCCAGATTTCTTTCGAGTGAGGTCACCTCCTGGCTGTGGTCATTCTTCAAGTGCTTTCACAGTTATTTGCTCTAGGTAAACTCCTCCATGCTCCTTAACAGCTGGAAAGGCACGCTCAGAGCCTCCAGCAAATCCCAGGCCTGGGGCTGCAGTGCTTCGTGTGATGGACCATCCCCACCCCAGGTTATGGGCAGTTCCTCTGGGCCAAGGGCAGGGCATGAAGCCTGCCTGCTGTCCTGCTTGGGCAGGGCTGCTGGGGAAGTCTGGCCAGCCAGGCTCCTGTCTCTCCCCTGCACTCTCCAGTGCTATGCAGGATGTGGGCATCTATTTGAGCCACAGAGAGGTTTCTTGGGACTGGAGGGCTGTGGTTGGCACGTAGGCGTGATCAGCACCTGTCCCCTCCACACCTCACTCAGGCTGACGTGTCCTGTCCTGAGCCAGCAGCACAGAGCAGATCCTGCCCACTGCAGAGCACCTCCCTGTCCCACAAGCATGTGACGTGTGCCCAGAAGAGGATCTGTCCCCAGCTTTGAAATAATCACAGGTTCCCTGAGCTCCCAGCTCCTTGCGGAGCCTGAGGAGCCTCACAGCTCTTCTCCAGCATGGGCTGGGCAGGGGAGCGAGTTGCTGGGAGCCAGTGCTGGCAGCAGTATTGGCGGCACCTCCCAGTCTGCTTCACTGGGGCTGGATGGGTGTCAGGGTTTCTGGGCACATCCTGAGGTCCTGGAGTTGGCACCCCACGGGCTTGCAGTGGAATGAGGGGGGCCAGGACAGGGTGTCCTCCTGTGGAAGGAGAAAGAGCATCTCCTGCTCCTTTCATTTTCCTGTTCTCTGTTATTCCACGTAGAGCGCGTGTTTATGGACTGTCTCTGTACTTTGTACACATATTTCTTCATTAACATCTCTTCCCAGCCCCAACTGATGAGCACACAACTCACAACATGGCAGCCGGCCACATGACTCAGATGGATTGTGGTCAGCAGGCACCTGGGAGCTGCAAGAACATTAGCTTGCTGTTGACCCCCAGGACACACAGGGCCAGGCTGTGAAATGCTTCTTCATGTTGCTCAGAAGCTACCCGTGATTCTAGCATCACCAGGAGAAATGACTGGAGCAGTTCTCCCTGGGTTCGGAGAAAGACTCATACCAGGGATGCCAGGACCAGCCTCTGCTCAGGATGCAGGGAGATGACCCTAGGGCCCTGCAGGGGAACCAGAGCAGACAGCTGGGACTGGAGGGACATCCTGGGACAGCCTTGCTCAGTTCATGCGAAATGCTGCAGACATGTTCTTGGAGGGCTTTGCAAAGATCCAGTCATAATAATATTTCCTGATGTCTTAGTTTTTATAGAAGTTTTGGGTAGCTGGACCCAGCATTCAGAATCCTTTTTTTATTGTT
This sequence comes from Actenoides hombroni, assembly GCA_024336885.1. NCBI lineage: Eukaryota > Metazoa > Chordata > Aves > Coraciiformes > Alcedinidae > Actenoides > Actenoides hombroni. The sequence goes on from WUAM01000108.1 coordinate 51,530, forward strand.
ATTATTATTTTTTATTACTAAAGGATGGGTAGATAATGAGCCCTGACTGATTTGCATGCCATTTATGGGGTGAAATGAAGCACATGCCTTCTATGTTGGCCCTGCACCTTCCCAGGAGCTATTAGCACTGCTTCCCAAATCCTCTTAGGTGAAGCAGAAGCCAACGTGATCACCTTCGCATTTTCAACAGTCACTCAAATACACAGAGTGCTGCTGGTTACACATTCGAGCAGCAGAGTCTGGGGCTCCTGCTGGTGTAGACTCACACTGTGACATACCAAGGCTACAGCTGACTCTCCATGGCCAGCAGGCAGGTGATGCACAGTCAGCTGCCTGCTCACCCTCTCCAGGCACAGCCGTCTCGGGCCTTGCAGGTCAGCATGACTTTCCTCAGTGACCTGATAGCCAGGGCCATGTGGGAGCCAGATCCAGGTCATCCCCTTTGTTCGGGTGGGTGTCCCTGCCTCCCACCCCAGGATCCCACAGAGAAGTCACTTTGGTTCTTTCCCTTATTCTGTGTCAGCAGACACAACTGGCCCTGGGGACTGAAGAGGAGGGCACCCTAAAACCTGCATGTTTTCCCTGCCAGCCCTGTAGCACAGACAGAAGGCAGAGTGGAATGGACCCCAGTTCATGGTGGCAGCTCTGTCACCACAGGCTCGTAGGAACACAAAGGCTGAGCACCCACAGCTTCCTGACCGCTGTTCCCTGCGCTGGTGAGATTAAAGTCATTTCCCGCTGTCATATAGGCATGGCTGTCAACCATTGCTTGAGCCCACCGACCGCAGTGCCCAAGGCCAGGCCCAGCAGCTACCAGGAACCTCTGGTGACTGCTCCAGGCCAGCTGGTGCCAAGCTCACTCCTCTGCTTTATCGCATTTGCAGCAGCTTCCCCCCAGCACAAAAACCCTGTGGCTAAAACTGCCCTGGGAGCAGGGCTGCCTCCCTTGTTTTGCAGTGAAAGACCGGGGCAGAGAGCAGCAGAGACCAATGCATTTCCCATCCCAATGGGGAGTGAGAGTCATCCCATTAAACCAGCCCTTCTGGAGACATGCCAATGCAAATGCAACAATTGACCCTGCAATAAGTTTGACCCTAGCAAGATTTGTTCTGAGGATTTACATCCTCTCCTGGATGGCAGTGGGGTTAAAGGTGAATTTCTCCACTCCTGCTGCAACCCGAAAGAGCCACGTTGTCATCGCTCTGTGCCAAACAAGGACTCATAAAAGCAGCAGAATGAAACCCCACCAGCAGCATAAGCTGTTGTACTCGAGCAGGGACCACATTGGGGTTCAAGCTTGAGTTATGCCCTAACTTCTGGATGTCTCCTGCAGATGCCTCCACTACTGAGCATCTCCGGTGCTTAGTGGTGTTAATGGAAACTCCTGTTGCCAGCTGGCAATGCCCTCCATGGGAATCCCAAACGAGTGCATTTTCTGCTTAGAACTGTTTCCAGTTTCACAGGCTTCTGCTCTCCTCCCGGCAAAGTGGGGTTAGAGTTCTGCCAGGTGGCAGCTCTCCTCCTGAAATAGTTTACACCCTTCTGCAAGATCCTTCAATTACGGAAGACTAAATGTTATTTAATTTGTGACTGCAGGTTGAATAAGACTCAATTAAATTCTGCCTCTTGTGAATTTGTGATGGGGAATTCGCACCTGCGATGCCAGATGAGTCCTAACTGTACCACGCATGACTCAGACACTTAAACTGCTCTATTAATGACTGTTTTAATAAATGTTGTATCTTTATATGGACAACTTCCTGCCATGTGACAAGCTTGGCACAGTGACAGACCAACCCTTGGTCCCATGGCCAACCCATGTGGAGGATGATGGTGAACCTGGGGCAGCAGCACTCCCCGGGGCGTTTCCAGTGTTCCCAGGGGTACCAGCGTCCCACCGAGCCCCACTCGGTCTGAAGGCAAGAGGCTGGCTGGCTACCAAGGCTGGGGGCTCTCAGCCAGTCTCGTACACCTGGCCCCCTCACTCATGTCCCATCAAAGTTTCTCTTCGGATGAGGCCGCGTCAGCACAACAAGAAGGAGACGAGTGGCTTGTCAGGGTCGGGCCACTACCCAGAGAGCTCCGGGCCTCCCACCCGGTAACTTTGGCTAGTGGACCAGTGCACCTGCTCGCCCGCCCCCTCCCTGCCAACGCCGAGCGTGGCCGGGCCGCAGGGGCTTTGCCTCTGCAGCTCCTCTCTTACTTTTCACGCATTTCCCCGCTCGTCCCGCGCCCCGGCTCCGGGGTTCGCCTTTCCCCCGACGCACCGCGGGCATTCCCAGCCTCTCGCCGCCCTCCCCGCGCTGCAGCCCTGCCCTCCCCCGCGGGGCTTCTCTCGCACCCCCCGAGCCTCCCGGCAAAGGCGGGGTCCGGGCTGGCCAGGCCTCGGTCACTCGTGTCCTCCCGGACCGGCCTCCGGCCCGACGGACACAGGGAGCGGGACTGCCTGTGCGGACCCGCTGCCGTCGCCTCGGTCCCGGGCTGAGCGGGTGGGAGGGGGTCGGCCCCGGGCTGAGGGGGTGGGAGGGGGTCGGCCCCGGGCTGGGCCGGTCGGAGAGGTCGGTGCCGTCCTGCATATCCCGAGCGCGGGACGCCGCGCTCACGTGGGCGGGGCCCTCCCCGCGCACCGACCCCGCCTTCCCGTTGCCACCTCCCATTGGCCGCTGACGCGGCGGCGGGCGGGCCGCTTTGTGACGTCACGATCAGCTGTCGGAAGGTCCCGATTTGTGCGGAGGAGCGGCGGGCGCTCGTCAGAACCGGGCGATCGGCCCCGGCACTACCTCAGCGCTTGCCGCCGCTCGCTGCCGCCGCTCGCTGCCGCCGCGGTGCCGTTCCGGACAAGGTCAGTCTCCCGCCGCCCGGGGCTTGTGCGCGGCGGGGGGGC
>WUAM01000110.1:25892-40390 GCA_024336885.1 Actenoides hombroni
CTTCCTCTTCCTCTTCCTCTTCCTCTTCCTCTTCCTCTTCCTCTTCCTCTTCCTCTTCCTCTTCCTCTTCCTCTTCCCTTTTTCCTTTTCCTCTTTTCCTCTTTTCCTCTTTTCCTTTTTTTCCTTTTCCTTCTTTTCTTCCCCTCAAAATGAAGGAGCACTGGCAAATATCTAGTGATATTCTAAGGCACTAGTAACTCTCATGCTTGTGATGCGTTCAGGATCTGACGCTCTGGCTTCAGCTGACTTGTTTGGCCAAATCAGGAATGTATGTGTTCTTTCATTTCTTGTGTTTGTTTTCCAGACTAGAAAATACAATTATAGAAAGATGTCAGACATCATACAGCTTTAGGTCATGTCTTGTCCACTTTGCAAAACCACTCCAGAGCCCAACTGGCTTTTACCATGCCAGGCACATGTTCATGTCAGCTTTGCTGGGACTGTTGTGCTGACAGGTGCAGAGCAGCAGAATAATGAAAACTGTGGAAGAAGCATTTTCTCCCATTTTCTTCTTTCTTTCATGAGCTAATCTGATCTGGAAAAATAATCGGGAAGTACAAGTTTTACACAGATTGTTTTAGGTTCTTGATATAAATACTTTTTCTTTTCAATTTATTTTATAAAAATATTTGGAAAGAAAATTTTTTCTCCAATCTCTTACTTAATATAATAGTCTGATCTCACTTTCAAGACCAGGGAATTTAGAAGTGGATCACAGTTTGTGAGAAGAAACTTCAGCAGGAGAAAATAATTCTGAATCTGTCCTTAGGCTGTTTGTTGAGGTACTCATTGCAGCTTACATGGTCTCTAGGTGAGTGTGAAAGGATATGATCTTATATGCTTGTATCTGGTATCTTGTTTAGCTTGGGCAAGGACTTGCAGGATAGGGTTTACCTAGGACTGTCAAAAATGTGGTGAAACATTATTGGAGAGGACTGAATAGAAGAGTTTTCATCATGCAACTTCTTTTAAGTCTTAATTCAGTGATGTACTTCCTTATCCAACAGAATGAATTATAATTTTTAGTTTCCCACTTGTATTAAAATTTGGTGTAAAAACATACCATCCTTACAGATCAGAAGCTGCTGACAATGAAGTGGAAAAAATTACACTTCTCTCTTCTTTTTGAAAAATTATTTTGTGCTGATTTTTGACGTGCCTAATTTTTCTGTTAATTGAGTCTTATTTTGTTTGATATTTTAACAGGTTGACATAGTAAGAGTAAGTAACTGCACACAACATAACCCTAGAGGATTTTTCTGTTATAATGACAAATTCTGTTGAGCTTTCTTAGTCTTGATGGTCAAGCTTAGTATTTTTCTGAACATTAGTATTTTTGTGAGAGTTTCAGAATTTTCAAAATTTTATTATTTGAATGAGTGTACTAATCCCTCTTTTCATGCTCTGGTAAATATAAAACTTTCAAGTCTTATTGCTTAAATTACATCTGCCCAATTATCAAATCATACACGTCTAGACACAGTGAAGACACTTTGTATATACCCAACTGAAAATCTACCAGCCAATTATTATGAGCTTCTAACACTACAGTATACTTCTGAACAGAAAGGAAATCTAATACACAGAGCCCAGTAATTCTTACAACTTACTGCATCTGGTACACTGTGTCTCCGGGTGTATGTATGTATAATATGTATGTACTATTTACCTTCCTGAGGGAATTAGGATTTAAAAGGTTGCTTTGCCACATATTACAGGAAATCACACATCACTCTTGTGTGCGGAAACCTTTTGTGTTCAAAGGCTTTATTAACCACAGATATCTCTCAGCAGTTTGAAAACTTTGAAAAGGAATTATGGCAACCTTTAAGAATGGTTGGAAGTTATTACTGCATATTTATCTAAAATAACCTGGTATTTCCCTGTTTTTGTTCACTTACAGGTTTAATGGATTTGTTTGTAGAAATCCTTCAGCTTTAATGTGCTGAAAATATAGCTCTAATCTTTCAATCCTTCTTCATGTGAAAAAATCTTGTTGAGGTGATTAGGGTCTGTGAAATAATAACTGTTTGTGGAAGCAGAGGTTGCCACATCATATCTGACCTGATCTGGGCTGCAGAACTTTTTTCCTTCCAGCTATGTGTTTTGTTGGAAGATCAAACAAAGCCATGCAAATGACAGTAACATACTATAAAAGAGAGTATGTCTCAATATTTGTATCATCGTGTATCATGCGCCAAAGAGACAGCTGTTTTCTTCCCCCACTATGAAGACATAGATGCATAGTAAGCTGTGGTTGCTGGCTGCCTTTCAGAACAATAAGAAACTACACACCTGTCAGGTCTTGGCAAGCAGGAATAGTAAAATTACTAACTTTGTTTCCACAGTGTTCTCTCACTGACAAACACACCACTGGCTTCATTTTTCTCTCCATCACTCCTCAAAAGACTTAGATTTCTCCCTAGAGGCACAGAAGAATTAAGCAGTTTTACTACTGCTTCCCATAAATGGCTTACTTTTTAGAAAGGGTACATTTTCTTGCTAGGCTTACTTTATTACTACTTTTCTTCTGGAATATTTTCTTTGCCAAACAGTGTTTTGCATCTGTAAGCCTTTGTGTTATATGGCACCCTCCTTTCCTAAGGCAATCCAAAAATTCTACAAGCTAATGGCTCATTTAGTGATCAATTTGTCAAATAATATTCACAGATGTTTTTCTGGTAGTACAGTGCAGGTAATACTCATGTGAATGATTCTTTCTCATGAATAGCTAGGTAGAGGATTTGTTTTGTATAGTGCAGAGTTCTTCAGCAGCCGTTTCCCTCTTCATGTCAAGCTTTTAGTCATACCATTCAGTTTTAAATATAGAAGTGTGAGTGAGCTTAGGAGAAAACTCCCGTCCTTACGGAGCTACAATAGATTTCTAGGGTGGATTTAGGGGCTGACTTTCGATCTTGGCTCCCCATCTCTAGCTTTTTATAGTCTTAGCTAAATCATTAAAGTTATAAGAAAGCTGCTAGTCATTTTATTGATTTGTGTTTGGTGTTTTTTGGGTTTTTTTTTTTTGTTGTTGTTGTTTGGTTGGTTTTTTTTCAGTTGGGGTTGGAGGTTTTTTTGCACTTTTTTAAATTATTATTTCTCTTCTCTTCTCTTCTCTTCTCTTCTCTTCTCTTCTCTTCTCTTCTCTTCTCTTCTCTTCTCTTCTCTTCTCTTCTTTCTCTCTTTTTTTTTTTCACTCAGTGTATTAACGATAAAACCAAACTGAAGAGAAAGATAGTTCAAGATACTTCAAAAAATGATTGAAAACTTCCCCATATCATTCCAGTCCCAACTTCCTCTCCCTTCCCAGTTCTTACAGATTTCTCCCACTGCCGCTCAAGTTAAAAGCACAAACCAGGAATTCCTCAGAAAGTATTTTACAAGGAATGTGGAAAACTTTGAAGACATTAATCTAAAATGATCTGTCAAAGATCCAGGAGAATGGAATCTAACTGAACTTTAGCTACTTTATCCTATTTAAGCCGGAACAGAACTGCTGAGACGAGCAATTTAAGATTCCCACAGCTGCGCTAGCTATGTTTTCATTCATGGTACTAAATTGTTTCCATTAGCCTGAAAAGGGTTATAAAACCTACAATCAATTTAGTTTCTGGGGCATTGTGTTTTGAATACCGTTTAATAGGGTGTGACAAAAACACATAATTTCTCCACATGTTCTTACATTACAAGCAGATTTTGCTTGGTACTAGGCAGTGCACCAAATGTTCTGGACAGAGAAATGTTCAGCAGAGAAAGAGCTGGAATTGGAAATAAAGGAAGAGTACCAGACAGCTAGAATGCCCGGGACATGACAAGAATCTTAAGTGCAAGAGATGAGCACAAAGGAATAACAGGAATTTTTATCATCCATTTGCTCATCAGCTCCACATTTACTATGGATAGAAATCATCAGATTTGTTTAACGTAGAGGAAAAAAGTAGATTCAAAGACTGGAAACATGAGTGAACCCAATTGGATGGGAATATATTTAATAGTAATATTAATAGCCATAGATGGCTGAATATGACAAACAGCTGTGGGCAGAAGGAGGAGTATTCTTGTTTTCTTCCAATGAATTCAATGAGTTTGATTACTTTCTCAGCCTACTACACCCACAGCATTTTTGTTACATGAATAACCACATTTATTTTAATAAGACTTCTTGATAGGGGAGGACAGATTGATTTACTTACCTTTATTAATGCTCCTAATCTGTTTATATACCATACCTCTTCACAGTGCAAACACTTCAGCTTGTGTTTTACATTCACAGTGTATCTTAAATCAGTTTATTGCATGGGAAAATGAGACTGCTTAATGAGGAGTTGTGAGTAAACATGCTCAAGCAGGTTATATGATAAAACATTTTTTAATGGTGATGTGGAAAAAACCACATTATCCCTTGACAGCATATGCCTCTCAGTGTATTTTGGTGGTTCTGTAATCATGTAATCATGTGATGAGGTATAATGTAAAACATGTGAATGCTGACCATCAAAAAGGGACTTAATTCTATTTTTTTTCACTGGATGAGCCTAGTTGTCTTTCCTAGGTGTTTTATTCCATCTTAATTTACACTTAACACTTTTCAAGTGGTAGCAAAATAAATCTGACAAAATTTGCTTTGAGTCTGGAATTCTATTATGTTAACAAGCTAGCCAGTGCTGTAGGGTAAGGAATGGATGATCAGGTTGTAATTGGATTGTGTGTGTCGTAGTGCACTGATTTCAAGGTGTGCTTTTTTTTATCTGATTTGTTCTTGCAAATAATTTTAATGAGTCCATTTAGAGATTTTAAAAAATAAGCCAGAATTCCAGATTGAATTTTAAAGCAAAGAAAATTACCTGCTGCTTAAAAGAATAGGTCATAGACATTTCCAAGTTTCTTCTCACTAACATATATTGGGGTTACTTAAGTGCTATAGGGCAAGAGGTGATATCACTAGTATTTTGTCAGATAATGATAATAGAAGCCTAATATGCTTTTTTGTGATGTGTAAAAGTAGCGAGCTTTTTTTTTTTTTTTTTGTGCAAGTCATTATTGAAAAACTCTTGGATGACTGATTTGGCCTTTTACTATCACCCTCCTGTAGCTTGCTTTTTACCTCTAATGTACTTTTTTGTTAAGGCATTGCTAAATCTGTGAAGTATTTTCCTCTTAGGCTTGTATGCCACAGGGTGTAATCTATTACATATCTGAAGTTTCCCTTACCAAAATGAGTTGTCATTATTTTGTTAGTTTCCTCATAAAAATAACTATGTTTACAGATAACATTGTTCAGTACTTTTAATAACTATTTGCTTTCAAGTGCTAAAATACTCTTGAAAAAACAATAATCATCATCGCTAACTGTTTTTCAGGCTTGTTTTCTGTGAAAGTATTTTTAGAGCAAAACAGCTCATCCATTTCTGTGGAAAGGTTTTCAGGGTTTCGTACCCTCTTAACTGTTTTGTGATCTTTCTAGTAATGGGATCCACCTGCCAAAGCACATGAAGGTGCACCTGGGACATGGATGTGTGAATGCAGTTTGATCATTTATGTCATACACAAAGGGTAAATAGCAACATTTTGATTCTACCATACCTGTGCAATATGTTAATACAATGTTTTTGAGCAAACCATGTAACAGCTGCTGACTTTGAAAATGTAATGAGGTAACTGCAGCTTGGGTCTAATCAGAATGTGGAAAGGCTTTTTTAGGAAATAATGTTTTTAATTTTTTTAAATGTCTGGCCTTTAGAGAAAAGTGAACTACTTTATAGCATAAGTGAGAATGGACTTTTGTATGCAGAAAGGCTGGAAAATAATATAATTGCTGTTGAAATGCTGATGCAAAAAAAGATGACATCACCATTTTGTTGCATAACTTTGTCTATAAACTGCTATATATTTTTGTGTAATAATAAAAATACAGAGAAATATTTGGAAATTTTACATAATCTTCTATCCTTAAAACCCCTAGTGATTGCAGAAAACTTTCAAATTTGACTGGAATATAATATTAAAGTGTAAGTATATTAGTCTTAATTTTACCAGTATTTCCAGGTAAGAAGTGTTTTGAATAAGAATAAAGGACTTTGTGACTCCATAGTAATGAAATAATCTAAACTAAATAAGATTTAAGACTGATTTGATCCTAGTTGAAACCGCTGCATTTAATGTGATAATTGCTGAAGATGGTAGGGATCTGTGACAACTTAATGGGTCAAGATGAAGACAACACCTGTAAAGACTCTTCCGTCATGTGAAAGAGTGCTAAAAAACAAGTGACCAAAGTACATACTATGTAGGAATCCAAATGAATTGAAACATGAAGATTTTGCAGGTGAGTACAATTAAGTAGAACGGGCAATAGAAAAAATAGTGTCCTTGGGCAATAATGGAGCATGAAGCTTTTTGAGTGCTGAAGCAGCCCATTCCAAAGGACCTGAAATGTTCTGAACAGCTTAACCATGGTCTGCCATTTTAGGGGTGGATGGGGAAGAGAAAGTGTTAAGGCTTGTTACCAAAGAGATGCAAAACTGGGCACGCTCCAGAAAATCTAGTAGCAGTAGTTTAACCTTTAGAAAATGTCCTTTTGTTAGATGTGACCCATGGCAGTTGGGAAAAGGGACCCATACCAAAACTCCTGATGAGGAAGGTTTTGTTCTGATGTGTTAAGTTTTGTAATGGAGTGATGGAAAGGTGGGCTTATTTAACATACCTGGAATAGAAATAGAACAAGACCTTGTAGCAAAAAGACAGTAGTGGACATGATACAAGTGTGTGAGTATCTAAGCTGTTATGGCTGTTTGTTAACTGAAAGTGAGTCAAAACTTTGTCAAATACATTTTAAACTCTATGCAGTTTAACACATTTGCTAACAAAAGCTGACTAAAGATGGCACTAGTAGTTTATGAAGATAGAGCGTGGTGTAATTTGGCTTTGATTTGTGCTGGTCACCTATATGCATATGGTTCTGAACATGCAGTTCTCAGCTGAGTGATGAATGCCTACTAAACCAATGAACTAGCACCTGGTTGTGTCTGTGAAATGTTTCTTCTAGAGAAAATTAACAGTTATAAATACTAAATCAGTTCTACATCAACGAAGACAACATTTTTTTTCCAGGAAAGAAGTGTTCGCGTGTGTGAGAGTTTCAAAACATGTTATTTTCAGTTGTCATCTTACCCTGCCTTTTTGTTACAGGTTATTTTTTTTTGTTTAGTGACAAACAAAACAGAATGTGCATCCTATTTATTCAAATTAATGAGTCCACTTCAAGCATTCTTTCTTAAAATACAGTAGTCTACTACCATTGTTTGTGATATCCCCCAGCAGGTTTAAACTGAGGCATAAACTGCATATCATAAAGTATGGTATATTTGACTTTTAGTGTTTCAAAACCAGAGTTCTGTAAAGGATGCAGCCAATACATGTGAAACACCTGTATTTAATAAGGACTTGCAGAAGCCATGCTCTGAGTATGACCTCATTAAACTGCAAATGGCTTGCAGTTTAAGTTATTGATCATCTTTTACAAGGTCTTGAGATGAAATTCTGCAGATGAGATTGAATCTGAATCCTTAAATGAACAGCAGGAGATATCCATTTATACTAGCAAAAAGACAGTGACAAATAAAGAGATGCAGGTTGAAGTCCTCAGACACTGTGGGTGTGCCGGCCAAAGGAAGGTTCATGTTAATGCTTTTTCTGACCATGTAATCTTGCTCTGAAACTTAACGATAGAGGTAAAATTGATGTCTGTGGAAAGTCATCTACGAAGCACACATTCACTACAGTCAGTCTTGTGCACTTTCTTACAGTATTAAAGTGAACCCTACAGAACAATTTTTAGAAATAAGTTTTTTAAGAAGATACCTCTCAGTACTAACTAAATTTTAGTTCAATGCGTTTACTTTTTTCGAGCATTTTTCCCCAGTACAATATAGTTAATTTTAGTACTGCTGGATGGGATGTTCTGTGATTGAAATGAGAGTCTGTTAGCTGGTAGATTCGACTGAACAATATTGACTTTCATCCTTCTTATGGAGATATATAAACTTAACAGAACACAAGTTAATTGAAATATCTGCCTAAATTTTACTCAGGAATGTAAATAGAACGTATATTTTTTTTCTAAATGAAATGAAAAATATGCAAAATGTTCATTAATAGAGTGCTATCACTCTGAGAATTCATTTGAAACTAGATATAGTGGAAGAAGACCACAGAAAAAGCAGAACTTTAGAGCAAATAACACAGATTTCTAAGAAGACATTTTAAAAAATTCTTAAAGTTTTCTGAGAATCTGCATACCAGAGATTGTACAATTTGCAAGTTCTAAAAGCTGTTGGGTCCTTTCAGATCTTAGCTTTTCGATATTATCATGAGACATTTTGCCTCAAAGGAAAGGCAAGAAATTGTAGATACAAAATTTATAATCGTGTATGGTACTTGGCTATAACGCAATGTACTTTGTTTATATCCTAATTTTGTTTATGTCAATGGATCTACTGCCTTATTCATCCTTGAAACTACAGACACCTTTGACTGAGTTATACAAAATGCACTCCCAAAGCATGATGATAAACCCAAGCATGCTAGTTGCACTCAGAAAAGTAAGAAGCTGTATTCACAAAGCTTGTGGTTTTGTACCACCACATAGTTATATTTTCATTTTGGAAATAATTTGATCTGTTTAGACCTGTAGAAACTTGCATGGTCTAGCTTCAATGCATGCATTAGATCTCTTGCTTTGCAAAACTTGCTTCATGGTTCTAATAGAATGAGGAACAGATCCCATAAAGTGTTTAACATCTAATGATATACAACTAGAGAACTTTTGTGCCATTATATAAATAAGGAATAGAAATTTGGAGAGTATATTAGCTACCAAGAAGGTATGAATCATCTTAAGGAGTTTTTTGGCTGTATTAGTTAAAAAAACTGAGTTAGCTTAAATCTCTGTAACAGACAATCCTTTACAGAGGAAATATCTCACTGTGCTTTCCTTAAAAGAGATTGTTGATTCAAAATGCATGTTGACTTTTTGTTTGCACCAGCTGTATCAATGTCAAGCAGGTACCACAGTAGATGTGTGTCTGTTTAAAATAAAAAACCTGCTAGTGTGTGAACCTTTTTTTTTCTTTTATGCAAATCCTAGACCACCATGACATAGAATGTGAGTACCTCCTATTTTCTTGCAGCCTCCTATTTATCAAGCTTATTGAAAGAGGGGTCAACTATTCAGATCACTGTAGCCTTGTCCACTCTCAATCTGTACCCTCATTTATTCAAGAACATCTGGGTTAAGCTGAATCTTGCTATCTTCCATACTTTATATGATGGCCTCTGGTCTTCACACTTTGTCACCTATATTCTCTTAACCACTGGAGATCTTGTAAGTGCCTGCCTCAAAGAGCAAACCAGTTACTCAATTCATTTGTATGATGACACTAACTTCACCTTGTTGTGATGAGTGGCATTCTGTTTGTCTTATATCCAGTGTAATTTGATTTGATATGATTTATTTTGCATGTTATAATTTTGAACATATCAGATGTTTTTATTTAATTCTTGTAATGTGTATAATTGAATTGGATCTCATTTGTGAATTGAGTTATTTGTGTGAGCTGATGTTTAAAATGTTGATACTGAGGTATTTACCAGGTCAAAGGATGTTGTTTAAAGCAGTATCTCAGGTTTAGATAGTATGGATTATATAAGCAGAAAAAACCACAAAGGTAATGGAAAACGGAAAACTAACTGAAAGATAAAAAAACCCTAAACAAATTGGAGCAAATGAGAATTATTAGACTTCTGCAGTTATTGCTGGTTTCTGTCAGAAATGAGCCTGAGTATAATTAAAAGCTGATTTTATATTTATTCACAGCTTTCTTTTTAACATTAAAAATATGCATGTGAAAAATACATGTTAATTAAACTATTGGAAAGAAGAATTACTTTCTCAAAATTACAAGCTTGCTTTCCTGAAATTATACTGTTTAAGTGTTTGCTATAACCTAGATGTTGTTTTCAGAGATGCAGTTGAAGCCTCACTGTTTACTTTCTCTAGCAGTTAGGTCCTTTTCCCTGAAGCATGAGGGCTGAGTAGCTCTGCCATTCTCTATGGCCTGACCAAGGAATTTAGGTTTGTTTTTTTTTAAAGGAAGTTACCAAAGAACAACTGATGTTTTTCCTTTCATAATTCTCAAAGACAATTCACTCCAATGTTTTAGCAAGAAGACTTTTTGTTGCATCAGAGGTCCAAAAAGATTTAAATCACATGTTTTTATTTGCACTAATTACTCTGATCTTGATTTTAAAAGTTTGTAATTTGGATCTGTTGAATCAGGGGAATTCTCTCATCCAACTAGCTTTCTTAAGCCTACAGACACCTGGGGACTCCTTTCCTTTGTGCATGTGTTCTTTCTGCCTGTAGTCTCTGGTTTTGCTCATGAAATTGTTCTCAAGAAACACCTTGGGGATACCTTCTGCACTTAATACTCCTTTTTTTTTTTTTCTCCTGCTTTTTTTTTTTCTCCTGTTACTCATTTAAATTTTTACAGTCTTATCTTCCAGTCTTGGGTGAGGCATTTTTCTTTTTCCTTATTCCCCTTGTTATCCTCCCTTGGGAGGAAGACGGGAAGGGGGCTGATAAAGAGAAATCCTTCTCAGCGTTTCATGTGGGCTTTCCCTGAGCCTTATAGCCTTATATGGAGACTCAATAACATCAGCCAGTTCTCTCAGTACTCATGGGTGCATCTCACTGGGGCTCAAGGATTTCTGAGCATTCAGTTTACTCAAATGATCTCTAACCCCATCCTCCTTAAACAAGGGAGAGTCCTCCTTCCCTCTCTTCCTGGAGATAAGAGACTAAGTCTGGACTGGGATTCTTAAGGGCTGGTATTAGCAATAAAGACTGAAGCAAAGAAGCCATTCAATAACTCTGCCTTCTCTGCATCCTCCATCACTGGGCTAGCCACCTCAATCAGCAGTGGGTCCATATTTTCCCTAGTCTTCCTTTTGCTACTGATGTACTTGAAGAAGTCCTTCTTGTTTTCTTTTACATTATTTTCCAGATTTAATTCTAAGAGAGCCTTGACTTTTCTTGTTGCATCCCTACATACTCTGGCAATGTTCCTATATTCCTCCCAAGTGGCCAGTTCCTTTTTCTACACACTGTAAACTTCCTTCTTCTATTTGTATTTTGCCAGAAGCTCCTTGTTCATTCACATAGGTCTCACCTCCTCTACTTGATTTTTTGCTCATAGGGATACACTGATCTAGAGGAAGTGCTGCTTGACTATTAAACGCCCCTCTTGGGCCCCCTCCCTTCTAAAGCCTTAACCCATTGAGTTCCTCCAAGTAGGTCTTTGAAGAGGTCAAAATTTGCTCTCCTGAAGTCCAGGGTTGTAATCCTACTTATTGCCCTGCTTCTTTCTCACATGATTCCAAACTACACCATTTCATCGTTGCTGCAGCCAAGGCTGCTCCCAGCCTTCATGTCCCCGACCAGAGTACTGCACTACCAGCATGCCTCTCGTGGGGTCCAGAAAAGAAATAATGAAACTGCCCGCATTTTCTATCTCATACTGTACTGGGTCTTGTCTCCAGACTCCTATATGTCCAGACAGGTTCTCTTTTGGAAACTGTCCCTTCAACCTTTAAAAAGGGGAAGGTGTTAGAAATCTTCCTTTTATAGTTCATGTACCATTCCTTTCTTTCTTTTTCTCTTCATTTTATAGCTGAGTTAAACATTCATTTAGAAGGAATTACCTCAGCCCCTTAATGACTGAATTAACTCATCTAGGAAGCTAAAGGTGAAAGCTACTATACCTTTCTGTCAATCACCTCAATTAGTCACTTGCTTGTATTGGACTTCCCTGAAATTGTTTCCTTTGGTCTTTACCACCCACTTGCACTTTACCCTCATATGAGCCTTCAAGTTTGTGTCATTTTTGATAGTAATAAGTCAACAAGGGATATATACCATGCTGCAAGTTAAATGAGCACACAGATAATGAACCAAAGCATCAGTGCTTGTGTAATAGCTGGTTGTAGTTCCAGAGGGCTGTACAAAATCACTGAGAGTATACTGAAGCCCAATTTATTTTGACAGTGATGGACTTGTTGGTTAGAGGTTTTCAGATGACCTTTATCCAGTGGTAGGTTACAGATATGCTTCTAAAGTTGTGATGCAGGTATGTCATAATTTCTGGCATAGTGTCATGATGACACAGCAATGTCAGTTCTTCCCAGCATTTCAGTGCTTCCAATTATGCACAGTTCTATGAGGAGCTGGATTATGCTGGAAAAATATTGGAAGGCAGATATGTTTGAAAAAGCAAAGCGGTTGACTTATTTGTTTCTATTCAGATTGTTAAAGCTGATAGTAATTACAATTAACAGCAATGTGTTGGTTTTTCCTTGAAAAGGTGAATGAAGTCTTTCATAATCTTTCCTCACTGACAACAGAGAATATATGCATACTGAAGTATAATGATTGTGTTATAGTTGTGTTTGCCTAAAACTGTAATTGAGGAAAGGTTTGAGGATTTGTTACACCAAGTAATACAGTTGGAAGAACAGAAAATCCATTATGTATTGAAATAAGATTACATTCTCCAAAAGTTGAGAAAAACACTAAAGGTTTTTCAGGATATTTAGGGAACACATACTTTCATTTACAGTGGCACATTTTTTCTTTAAGCATAGATGCATATGTTACTTTGTGAATAAGGCAAGATTATTTAATTAAGATTGCTAGGATTTCTTTCTTTGTGTTCAAGAATGTCTACATTTACACAAATGGATGTTGTGCTTTCTAAAGAATGACAAAGCATACAAAATTAAGAATGATAATCTATCTAATTTATTTTCTGAGAATGTAGCATACTGTCTGATTAACCTTATTGGCATCTCTCTTCCACTTGCAGGCTGTATCTCAGGAAAGAGATTAAGAGAGAGACAAAGCTTTTATATTTAGAGGATATGCTAATTCTGATTTTTTTCATTGGAAAACAGAGATAAGCAGTACAATCCTCTGTGTATGAGTGCTTATATGTGAATGTGAGTGGCATATCTATGTGGATGCACTTGATACCTAAAATCTTTAGGAATGCTGTTGCAGGAGAGGTGGAGGTGAAGGAATAAGGAGTTTCTGTCAGAGGCTTCTCGTAAGGACAGTCATTTCAACTACGGACGGCAGGATTTTTGGAATGCAGACCACACAACTGAGATTTGTATGTGTGTTTGGTTTAAAAATAGAACAAAATGGGAAGGCTTACAGAAAGATGTGAGCAATGACCAGTCTCAGTAACTTTTATGGCTTTTCCACATTTTGTGGAACAAATAGCTATTGAATTCTGAGCACACAAAGCTTGTAGAAGGTTTAGGAATGACAAGTGGTGTCAGCACACTATAATTAAAATAGGGTGGTATAATTTATAAGGAATGTACTATGCATTTTAACACCAACGCAGAAAGAAGGGGAGGAGAGAAACAATTGTTAGCCTGCAATATCAAGTGTCTCTTATCCTTAGATGTAAATATTTTATTTTTCAAACACTTCTTACATTTTTTGTCACTAACAAAAGACCTCTGTCATTTTGAGTTAATGCAGTGCCAAGCAAGAGTGAGTCATAAAGATGACCTCTGTCCTTATGCCTCTGTATTAATCTGAAATGGAAAGTCTCACCAGACTGTTTTTACTGTATGTAATTAAGCAATTCTGAATGCTCAGTGAAACTTGAATGGTATGGCAGAGAGCCTCGTAATATGACAGTTAATGAGATGAGACTTACACTTATTCTGCCTCTATAATAAGTGAAAGCTTTTGACTTCAAAATGAAGGCAGACAGATACTGAAGTATTCACTAAAAAAAAGCTAAAATCAACAAGGGTGCTGTTCTGCACCTCTCTGTTTTATGACTTCCTCCAAGAAAGCAGAAACTAGATGAAATTATTTCTTAATTATACTTATTCAATATCTATAATAAGCTGTGACATTTGCATTCATGGTGGAGAAGGCTAAAAAAGAGAGATTCAGGAAACTGCTAAAAACAGAGGGAGTTATTTATGCTGCTGTATCTTTCTTTCAGCGTCCAAAATATTCAGACTGGCTGAGGCTACATAATTAGTTTCATTCTATGTTTCTAATAAGATAATATTGCCTTGAAAGAACCTTTTTGCCTTTTTGTCTGCTGCTTTTCCACATTCATATGTTAAAAAATTTTACTTTGTGTAAATCTTCTACTTGCCATTGGTGTTTCTTGAGTATTTGCAGAATGATTTTGCAGCATGATTTGCAGCAACAGTGTATAATATATAGTTAGAGAGAGGGCTTTCCAATGAGTCACCCACTTTAGCTGATACTGATAAATATATTATCTGGATTTTTAAATTTTCCTAGATGGATGCTGGTAAGTAAAACCAGATTCTGTCTTTAAAAAAAAAAAAAAAAAAAAATAAGAAAAAAAATTTTTTGAAAAAATTTTCTAATGATTTTTTCCAAG
>WUAM01000110.1:78266-90595 GCA_024336885.1 Actenoides hombroni
TTTTTTTAACACATAGAGTATTTTTTCCTTACACCTTTTTGTATGCTAAAGAATACTCTCATGTCTTTTGAAGGAATATATTTTTCCATTCTGAAACAATGATTCTGAAACTGGAACAGCCTTTTCTAGCTATGTTTACTAATGATGCTTTTTTTTTTTATCCCTATAGAAAGAAAACCATAAATCAGCTTGTATTCAATTTGTATTTGGACAATTAAATTCATCATTAGCAAATAAAGGGGTTATTTAACCTTTAGCCCTAACAGAGTAGCTTTAGTTTAAGTTCAGAATAGAGAAAACCTTTTTATTAAAAAAAGCCCAAACAACTATCTAGTTTTTCATGGTGCACCTTTAGAGCTATAATACAGGAAAACATCACATACAACTTCAGTTAGTAAAGACCTATTTGCTTACAGAAGCAGGCTTTAATAATGCTCATTAACACAATTTTCTAATGTTCCTATGGGAAATGTTATCAAGCTCTCTGTTAAGGACTCATTTCATTTAAATTAGCAACTGCTGACTTACCTTGTACATAGGACACTATGAGCAAGTGTATTTTCATTCTATAATGACATTTTGGTTTAAGATAAATATATGACAACTACATTTCGTATGCCTTGGAAATTATTTTCAAAAACATCCACTGTCAGTGCATTTTCAAATTACTCTTTTAATATGCTTAGTGCCTCCAGACTGAGTCAGGCATGCATGACTATCCTTACAATCAATGATTTAGAGGAAGAAATTTGACACTCAAGATTTGCTGCTTCCATTTCTCAATAATTTTGTGCTTTCCTTGCCCTCTGCTGTGTTATCAGTCATCCGTGTCCCAGGGGAAATACTACAGGCTTGAGGTTAAATTAAGTTTCTATCTCTAGTGATTGTCTTCAGCAAACCCTGTATGTTCCCAAACCAACCTTATCTGCATTGAATGTAGCCTTAAATGACAAGGGACAACAGGGACAGCTTTCTTCCTTGTTGACATGAGTGCAAAGATTAAAAAGGATAGTGTTTGAAAGAGAGAAAAAGTAACTGAGCTTAAAAATAAATTGTACATATATTAACCTATTAATCAGAAGTGTGCTCTGAGGTAGAGGTTAGTTTGAGGAAGACCCTACCAACCCTCATCTGTTACCTGAAAGGAAAATAACAGTGAACTTGGAAAGAAGTGTTGTTACCACATCTCTTTTATCTAATTTTGCTAATTTAAAATCAAGCCATTTTGAGTGCTATATGTGGTGCACCCTTGACATGTATTTCTGGGTATAGTTCAAGGAGGTCCCTAGCTCAAAAGATGGTGTTATACGGTCTTATTAAATAAAAGCAGCACAATAATTAATTCAATAGAAAGCTTTTCCCAGCTGCTCTAAGGTAAGGTGATAGAAAATAAGGCTTCTAGTGGCTGTGTAGTTGTGTATGTGCTGAATGGCATGGACTAAGCATCAGGTCACTTCACTCGGGTGAAGAACTTTGCAAGGAATGGACTTGCATCCTGTTTCAATAGGAAATGTTTTTAAAGAACTGTGGATAAGTGGTTAACCATGGGTTAGTAGGAGTGTCCTTCATTGCTGCTGCCTCACACGCCCACAGGGATGGGTTTATGTGATGGGGGATGGAGCTTTCTGGGGAGTAGTAGTATTCCCAGAGACAAGTTGCAGCAATAGCAGTAGTCTGACTCGCTCCTCTGACTCCACAGTGCCAGAACTGCTGCATTTGTTTCTGCTGGCTGGAAAATGGGCATGAAGTGACCCCTTCACAGCTGTCACTCTGGGTTAAAGGTGAATGTCAGGAACGGATGCTGAGGGATAAGTAGAATATATTTTAACAAAGGATTTACTTGTTTAGTTAAAGTTAAGAATAAAATTACAAGATTTCAGGTGCAAGGATTTAATCCAACGTGTATCATTGCTGGCTGACAAAATGAGTTTGAAACTGGGCTTGATACAGTCCTACATTTTGACTCTGTATAAATTATATTTATTTTTAAAATAAAAATTTACCTCCTTCACAAGCTAAAATATATTGAGGTTGGAAAGGACTTGTGGAGTTCATCTGGTTCAACACCTAAGTTCAAGTGGATCTATCAAAACCATTTTCCCAGGACCATGTCCAGATTGTTTTTAAGTATCTCCAAGGATGGAGACTCCTCCACTCTCTGAGCAACCTGTGCCAGTTCTTGGTACCTCACAGTTGAAGAGGGTTTCTTGATGTTCAGATGCAGCTTCCTGCATTTCATTTTGTGACCATTGCCTCTTGTCCTGTCATTGGGCACAACTGAGAAGAGCCTATCTCTTTCCTCTTTACACCATCCCTGCAGTTATTTCTATACATGGATGAGATGCTCTTGTGCCTTCTCTTCTCCAGGATGAACAGTTCCAGCTCCTTCAGCCCTTCTTCCTAGGAGAGTTGTTCCACGTTTTTGTCACTTTGCTGGATTCTTTCCAGTAAGTCCATGACTCTCTTGTAGTGGGGAGCCCAGCACTGAACACAGCACTCCCTGTGTGGCCTTACCAGTATTAATGCATCCCAGGATGCCATTTACCTTGTTCGCAGCAAGGGCACATTACTGCCTCATGTTCAAATAGATGCCTACCAGGACCCTTAGGTCCTTTCCCTCCAAGCTTCTTTCCATCTGGGTGGCCCCCAGAATACAGCTGCATATGGAGTTGTTCCTGCCCAGGTGCAGGACTTTGCACTTCTCCTTGTTGAACTCTATGACGTTTCTGTCCTCACAATTCTGCATTCTGTTCAAGTTCCTCTGGTTGGCATCACAAACCTCTGGCATATCAGACAAACCACCTAATGTGTCATCAGTTAACTTGCTGAAGGTGCACTCTACTCCATCATCTAGATCATTAATGACAATGATAAATGGGATCAGACCCAGATTTGACGCCTCACGTACACTCTGAATTACTGACTTCCAACTTGGCTTCATGCCATTGATCACCACTTTCTGGGCCCACCTGTTCAGCTAGTTTTCTGTCCATCTCCTTGCTCATCCAGCCCATACTTCAACAGCTCTATGAAGATCTTACATGAGACAAAGGCCTCACTGAAGTCTAGTTAGACAATATCCACTGCCCTGTCTTCATCTATCAGTCCAGTCATTTCAATGTAAAAATGTATGAAGTTGGTCAAGTATGACGTACTTGTAGTGAAGCCATGATGACCACACCTGATGATTTTCTTGTCCTTAAGATGCCTGGAGATGGTTTCCAGGATTAGCTGCTCCATCAGCCATCACCTTCCCAGGGATCAAGGGGAGGCTGACAGGCCTGTTTTTCTGTGGGACCTCCTTGTTCTTCTTAAAGATAGGAGTGACATCTGATTTCCTGCCGTCTTTGAGCACTTGTCCCTGTTGCCACAATTGATTAAAGATTATTGAGAATGGTTTCACAATGACGTCTGCCAGCTCCCTCAGCACTCATGAATGTATCTCATCAGGACCTATGTACTTATAAATGACAATTTAGCTGAAGTATTCTCTGACCTGATCCTCTTCCACTAAAGGTACGTCTTCTTTAACTTTAAAAATGGTAAATTTTAAAAATGTGAACTAAACAATGTTTTTTTAGTTTGGTTTTGTTTGTTTAGTTTTGTTTATTTTGGTTAGTTTTGTTTTGTTTCATTTTGGTTTTTTAAACAGGAAGGGTCTGTTATTCCCCTCAATGTACTCTTACAGCAGTGCTACTGCATTTTGTGGCATTTAAATTTTAAATCTTTTAGTCTTTCAAAAGTAGTAATAATTATGCCATTTTGTCCACCTGAAAGTTCCCCTTGCTTGAGAGCAAATTTTTATAAAAGAAATTAATAATATTTCTGAAGAATAGTTTAGGGTTTTTTCAGTCATCATAAAGATGTGGTTTTTAGGGGTGAGAGAAAAAGGTGTGTGCATGTAGGGATCTGAAAAGGAAGCTTCCAAGAACTACAGCATTTGTATTGGCTACTTTTCATCCTCATCTATCCTGTCTTTGTGTAGATTACAACTGTCTTTATAGTGCTACTTTATCTGTGCAAATGATATTACTTTCCCACTTACCACCTTTTTCTTGCTCTTTAATGTTGAACATGTAACTCATACTAGCAATCTTGTCACTAAAGAATTTAGTGTGGAGATATCTGTGGGAGATGCATTTGCACCAGATCTGTTTTATTTGAGATATTTTTTTCCTCTGGGTGGGAAGCAATAGCTGTATTTTCTCCCAGCAAAATAATCAAAATGATCTGTGCTGCTGTATTTGAATAGAGTCTCAGATCAATGCCTGCATTTAACAGGAAAAAAAAGCATTTTTGAATAGAAATTGCACATGAATACTTTAACATATGTTATACACATTTTCCCTTTTATGATTATACTGTCACCCTCCAGTAAATTATAGCAGAAGCTGGGGCATGGCAAGTTATGCTCTTGCCAAAGAAATTAGTGCTGATAAGCCAGGACACTATCTTACTGAAATTAGCTTGTGTAGTGTGTGTGCTTGTCCTTTAGCAGAGCTGATCACAAACCTGGCCGTCCATTTCCTACAGAGCACTTGGGTTGGGGGAATAGTCTCAGCCAGCAGACTAAAATGCACAGAAAACTACCATCATCTTCCTACGATATGTGAATTTAAAAAAATATTGATGTCTTGATATTTTTGTGTAAACCAAAGACTCCTCACTTGTCTAGAAAAAGACCTTGTAACACAATGTGTGACAGTGCCATTAGGTGCCCTCTGCAATAGCAATGTATTCAGGCAGATGTATTTTAATTGAAGTAATCCATCTCAATCAACTGAGCTGAACAACTCAAAGATGTGCCATGAAATGATGTGGTGAAAATTCCTCAGCCTTTTTGCACTGTATGCTTGTATTTTTTTAACTGCTATGCAAACTATAGTGTCCAGTCCTGTGATGAAAACAGTTTTTGTATACATAATGAATATTACTAGAACAATTAACAAAATTGTCTTATGATAAATTTATTCGTATGTATTGAACTACATGAACAGATTCAATTAGACTAAATGAATTCCTATGAGATCTTGTTCTCATATCATTTCTGTCATGTTTTACATTGCCATCTGTATTAAAACAAAAGCAGTAAAGAGTGAAAAAATACATTAAATCCACAATAACAACTTGTTTAATAAAAATAACCATTTTCTTGTTCCTTGAATTTTGCCAAAGGATGCATAGGCAGCCACCTAGTTCTTTATAATTTTCTGAGGTTCTCACAGGTTTTCTGACTGATCACATTATGCTGGAAGAAGGATGTTTTTAGTGTCATTTTCAGTTCTATTGCTTTCCAGGAACAGAACCTTTGCCGTATCTCTGTCCAATTCCTCTGTTTAAAGCCCTTATTTCTTTATCATCTGCAAGGTTTATTAACCTGCTCATAACAGTAAAACAAACTCCAATGTGAGCATTTGAGCAGTACCGTTTGTGAAGCAAGAAGTGCCAGAGATCAGATGGATATACACAGTTCTCTGAAGCTCTGGGCAACATATTGCTTTATTTCCACTTGTTGCTGAAACTCTTATCTCTGTAGTGCTGATTTGAGGAAAACATGAAGTTTATCTTGATAAGAATGATGTTCTCTGTAGCTTCAGTGTATGTTAGACCATGATTCTAAACATGATAGTCAGATTTTGGCTAGGAAAAATGATTAATGGAATTAGAGATGCCCTGTTCTGTGCTTATCTGTGGGGTTTGCTAACAGAGACAAAGACTAGGTGTAACAGGTTGTTTTTTCTCCATCATCTCAGTGGGTTTGAAAACAAAGTCACCAGAATATCAGTTTAGAGATTTTAGGAGGACTAGGAACAGAATTCGTGGTCCTGATGTAGAACTATAAGGTTTGAGTAATTACTTGATTTATTGGCAGAACTACTCCAAGATCTGACCTGAGATTTTTACATAATTTTTCTAACTATGCCTCTGGCTTGCTTAAGTTGTATATAGCACAGTGGCAGGCTTCCATCTCCAGTTTAGCTTCCATCAAAGATTTTTTTTTTTTTCCCTTTCAATCTACCAAGCAAATTTGTTTAATAACCCAAAATATTTTGAATAAGGCTTCTATGCTTAATATTTTATGTGATTTTTTTTTTGATTTTTTTTTTCTGCTACCTGTTTTTACTGAAATATACACTAAATGAGTATTTTCAACACCAGACTCAGGTAACTTCTCCTTACTAGCAAATGTCTGAAAAATCAATGCTAATTGAAGAACAAAATTCTATATTGGTTTGTTTGTTTGGTGGGTTTTTTTTTGTGATTTTATATAATTTTTATAAAACTGTCATAAAAACATTATATTCAAGACAGTTAGTATATCCATTTTGCTTTAATGATTATGAATGATGCTGAACAAATGGCTATTGTATGTTTGGCAAAAAAAATGATTTCTGGAGCCAGAAAATGCCTTTCAAATAATATTTTTTTGGCAATTAGTGGCTTACTAAAGTTCATTTGTCACTACCTTCTGATCCTAAAATTTACCCTGACAAGATGTAAGAATCTCAGTGGTTTTTTAGAAATGTGGGAGACAATCATTGACTCACAAACTAGCCAACTACTGATGAGTGTTTGACATAATTGTGGTAATGTACAAACATATTAACTGTCAAACTTGAATGAAGCTGTGACTGTGAAGTAATTTAAAAAGACATAGGATTACTTCCAAGTCACCTCACACATTTGGAAAAGGAAAGGTTAACAAATCATTATAATTAGTATCTTCTTTTTATCATATTTGCATTTTCGAGCTATAAATAGTTTGCTACTTTCAAATAAGTTACAATTTCAAAACAATTGCTACATAAGTAATTTGTGTCCCTGAAAAAAATGAAACCAGGCTCTCTCTCAGGAATTTTAGTGACACGAAATCACTTCCATACTATAACTGGCTATTTCAATCTGCAGGTCACTAGTTTAAGAGTGATTTTACCAGACACGTTCTAGCAAATGGTATTAACAAGTGTTATGCATGCTGATTTTTAAGTCATGCTTGCCAAATGCTGAGGTAGAAACATATCTAAATACTGTGTGACTCATGCAGAAGGTGAAGAAGTTCCCAATATGTATTCTGCAAATAGATTATGCATCTCTGCCAATGAAATCTGTTTGAATTAGATCAGTGTGATTGGTTTATGATCTTAAGGTAGAATGATAAAAGCATACCTGTGTTTCTCTAGGACCTTTTACCTTCTTCTGTTGAAGCTTTGTATGCAACTGATGGGTTGATTTTGCAATTATTGCACAAGATACCATTATGTTTGTGTATATGAATAGCACATCCACTTTTGCATATTCAGTTCATAAAGACTATGACTCTGTTGTTCGTTTTAAAGCAGTGACCACTAAGTAGTGGTTCTTCTGTGTTTTGAAAGGAGCAATCTTTGAGTTATTTGTGTGGGGTTGTTTGTGCTCCTTTGTTGTTTAATGTTAAAGCTTTTTTTTTTTTTTTTCCCTTCCAATTTCTTGCTTTAGCAAGTATTTTTGTCATAGGTAAATTAACATTTAAAGTACTTTCACCTCAGATTCCTTGGTTTTGTGTCTCTGTGACACGAAACGTTTTAACAAGGCAAGTGATGTAAACTGTGGTCCATGTTAATACGAAGTCTTTTCAAAATAGTAATGGAGAATTTTTACTATTTTACTCTGAGACAGGTTTCCATTCTCTCTAGTGTTAATGTGTATTGCATAATAACCCTTCATGTTCTGTAGACCAGAAATTTTTGTTTTCTGTATAGAAGCTGTATTAGTGTTATAATAATTATCTACAGTTAAGATTATCTAGGGAACTCTGAATAGGACTGAAAAATGCTTGATGTATTTTCTCCATATGTTGTCGGAAGGACTGTGAAGAGTAAATCACTAAGTGATATTGAGAGTCTTTTCTCCACATAGCAAAACCCTCTGCATCTCTACAAAAATCTATTTCTTAGTGCCTATTCTCTTTCCTATCCTCCCCACTTTCCACAATATCACTTTTAACTAGTGAAGTCTTCCACGTAAGTTTTTTATGTGTCTGATTAGGTTATGTACAAGGACATAATACAGGGTGACCCAATGAAGTGTTTGAGAACACTTTGATTTTGGTAGTTTTACTTAGGAAATTCTTATATGCCTATTGCTCCTTGCACAACACATTAAGTTTTTGATGTTCTCTAGTGCAGTTTGTTGCACATATAATTGATCCTATTATGTTCCAGCTTTCAGTGAATAAGAAATAAGTTTAAGTGACTCCTGGCATATTTTAAAAATAAAACCCACTACTTTTGTGATTATTTACTTACTAGTTGGTTTGAATATCTTGTCAAGTGTTGAAATTTCTTTTGGGACCAATAATGCCAACATGTAAGTATTAAAGCAAGACAATGATCTTCATCAAGAATATAGGTGGTGTTATTAACATTAAGTTGCTAGGACATTTTCTATTGTGAAAACATTCTTCTCTGGTAATGTTTCATTTAATTTAATTCTAAATTTAAAAGAGCTACAAAACATATTAAATATGACAACAGAGAAAATAGGCAGTTTTAATTCAATAGAATTTTTCAACCCTTTTTGTCACAGGTTGTTTGCTTTGTTTTTCATAAAAAATTACAATGTAATATATGTTTCCTATAACCACTTAATTTGTCCCTTTAAAAATATTACTAGTAAAATTTACAATACATTGTAGAAACATGTATACATATGTTTAGGTTTGTAATGACTCTTGCCAAAATGTGCACTTTGGGAGACCTGGTGCCTCAAGGAATCAGAAATAGCCAACAAACATACTTCCATTACTGAATGTCTGGAAATAATTTAGTACCAATCCAAATCAACCATTGTTCACCTACTGAGAACTGTCGACAGATAGTGGAGTGTAGGAATGCAGGTTGACATTGGAGAGACAAGTAACTGTAATAGTTGTGCCATTTAATGTCACTCTTTATCCATAGAGAAAAGTGGTGAAGTCATTAAGTGGGAAAGAGAAAATGAATCTGTGTTAATAAGTGACTTGAAATTAGTATCTTCTGTCTTTGGGGTTATAACATGCATCACATGCAAATATTTCCATCCCTGTGTGTGCCTATGGATTCCTGAATGCAACCATGACATTTCAGAGACCAGTTACCACCAGAATATGTGTTTTCAGCAGCAAATATCAGAAACTTGCTGTTTCCTGATCAGTCAACAGTATGATTTCTTTTTGTTCAAACATTCAGAATGCGTTAAATAACTGACATAATGCATTTTCAAAGCCTGTATGAAAATTCAATAAATTAAAGAAATATATTGATCATATTAAAAACTATTATGGCTCTTTATTTTGATGGGCACTTTAGCAGAGATGAAGTATTCATTTCACCTTGAACTGATAATTTAAGTTTCTCCTAGAACTTTTTTTTAATGACAAGTTAACTATGCTGTTCTTAAAAATCTCAGTTTTCAGAAACAGATCAGTACTGTGCTGGATATGTTTAGAACTCTTCTTGTGAAGCTGACTTCCCTTGGAAATTTCCATGTTTCCATAAAATAAAAATGTTTTGCAGCAATGTCCACTCTGGAATGACAGGAGAAACAACTTCGTCTGAGTTACCCATTGTTTGGGGATCTTACATTCCTACGTAACTCAAGAAGAGTTCAGTGTCTAAATCTCTTAGGATCAAGCACCTCTCTGAAGCAACTCTGTCATTTGACTCCTTCCTTGCAGTCTAACAGGCCACAAAGGATCAGGACTGAAAACCTGCAGATGAAGGGATGATGCAGTGGCATCAGGTAGGACAAGACTCTCCAGGTGACCTGGCAAACTCCACAACAGTACTCCTGACAGCTAATCTACCAATATCAAATGATTTAGTTCATGCCCAATACTAGCTGTGGGTGCTGAGCTCCTAGTCCCTGGGAGCACAGTGGTCTTCTGACCACAGAAAAAAGCTACATGGCAGCATTTGTTTGCTTCAGCTCCTTGCAAGCTCTGCCCAGATGATCTCTGCTCATTTTGATCCCATGAGGAAAATATGTTTTTCTGTAATGAAACTGTGCTGCCAGTCATCCTGTTTCTGCAAAAAGGGAAAATCTGCCCAGTAGTGCTATGGCAAATATGTGCTGTTCAGTTCATATTACAATAATTACAGTGTTAAGTACTGGTCATCAATGTTGCATGACAGCAGATGAGTAATGCTTTTGATGATGTTAATGGATACTAGGAAAAGATTTCAAGGAGTGCATTCATTTGACTCTATTTTGCTACCACACCCACAAATTTCTTTAATTTCAAGTGGGACTCCTACAGCACAGGAAAAAATCACAGCTGCAAACACTGAGCCATGAAATATTGGCTGGGAATTTGGGGTAGTTAATTCAGACAAGTACAGAGCTGTTTAGATGTTATGATTAATAAGGAAAATATTTTAAGCTGGCATGACAAACCAATGCAAAAGCCTTTCAATGAGATGTATTTAAATTGCTGTGCTTAAAGTGAACAAACTAGATTGATGTAATGTCCCCGTGTAGACATGCCCTTGCTCTGCTTGCCTCCCTGCTTTGATCTGAGATCAGGGAGCGAGATGAAAGCAGAGCAGAAGAGTGCTCCCTATTGTACCTCTGTAAGTGATCACATCTATCTTCATGTGACGCCATGGCAGCTGAGGCCAGCTCAGGTGGCGGAGATGATTTCCCACAGTTATAAATGCAAAGGGACCTCGGGCAAGGAATTTCAATGAGAGGCACTTGATTTTGCAACTTGTTTCCAAGGCTAACCAGTAGTAGACCCTGATTCAGCTGACTGAACCTTTTGCACTCCTTATCCATTTAACCATGTGTTTGGGAAGGGGTTGTGTTAGAGACAACAATGAAGATGTAGGTCCTGTGTTCATTTCATGTCACAGGACACATTGTTATGTAAGTGACATATGCAAATCAGGAGTATTTTCTTAAAATTAATGTAACAGCTCTGACATAAAAGAGAGGAAATGAGCAGAGTTTAAGCAACCAAGTTAGTTATTGATGTGATGTATGGGAAAGTGAATACACACTGTTGATAGATCTATGTACACACGAGAAATTATTAGTTATTTGTTTTCTACTAGTATCCTGGAGCAGGAGTCACAATCCCAAACATATTGTGTTAAATATCATATGGAAAGATTGTCTTCATCTGAAAGGGCATACAGCACTGAATATACATCTATAGTCATCCGGCTTGGCTAAGCTTGCAAGGATGCAGTGTGATTTGTTTTCATTCAGGGTGCAATTTTTCTATTCCCTGGTAAATGCAGTGAGGAGGAAGTAGTAAAACCTGTTCTGAGTTTCCATGACCTGCTGGAAGGAGCAACATCTCAGCTTCTGCTGGAAGGAGCAACATGTCAGCTTCTGCTGGAAAACAGCATTGCTGGAGCACTAAATCACACCCTTTTACAGAAAATGTTAAAATGAACTCAATGTTTATAATTTCCACACAAAAAGCCTTCTTTTCTGTAGCCTATGGATCAAATTAATTTTTATATGCTCACACAGAAGCCAACTTCATTCTGTACTTGATAAGTTGATGCTGTAATTGTTTCATTGTTTATACAATAACAGAGAATTACACTTTGCAATCTTTAACCATCCTTTACAACAAGAATCTTTGTCTGGTCCAGTAATGTAAATAAGACAGCATATATCATTTTAAAATTAGATCTTTTATGGGCCCTAACTGAATAAGGGTCAAAAGCTTCAAGTATGTTATAAATTATTTGCTCGTGCAAGTAAAATGGTATGACATTCACTTACCTTGTCCATTTAGTGTCCATGAGAATTATAGACTGAGATGTAGAAAGAGAGTTTAACTAATGTTTAGAAAAAGACTCACTTATATTGCAAATTAGTTCTTTCAACTGCATTATTTGTTTTGATCTTACCACCATTGATCAAACTGTTCCATGGCAAACCAGTAAGAATTGAATGTGAATTCAGTAATCTGAATCAGTCCATTCAGACCATTGTTCTTCCTATGGCAATGGTTAATGAGAGTTGCTTAAAAACTTCAACATAACCTGAGCTGGAGGAATTGTAGGCGCTGGTCTCTTCTCACAAGTGACAGAACAAGAAGGAATGGCCTCAAGCTGCACCATGGGAGTTTTAAACTGGACATTAGGGGAAATGTTTTCACTGAAAGGGTTGTCAGGCACTGGAACCGGCTGGCCAGGGAGGTGGTTGTCTCACCATTGCTGGATGTGTTTAAAAATGTTATAGATGCGATGCTTGACGATATGGCTTAGTGGTGGACTTAGAATCATAGAATCATAGAATCATAGAATCATAGAATCATAGAATCATAGAATCATAGAATCATAGAATCATAG